>CAUYQU010096306.1:0-18358 GCA_963574635.1 Cheracebus regulus
TCTCCTCCGCCCCCCCCCCCCCCCCCCCCCCCCCCCCCCCCCCCCCCCCCGCCCCGCCCCCCCCCCCCCCCCCCCCCCCCCCCCCCCCCCCCCCCCCCCCCCCCCGCCCCCCCCCCCCGCCCCCGCCCCCCCCCCCCCCCCCCCCCCCCCCCCAAGAGAGAGAGAGAGAGAGAGAGAGAGAGAGAAACACTCCAGTCTCATCAGTCTATATTCAGACCAAAACTCATATGTCAGCCCCACTCACAAGTTTTGTCTGATAATGTCTTTGTTTGTCTCAAATAAGTTTGCTCCCAAAATAATGTGGATTTGTTATAGTGATGATATTCAAGTGGCTGTGCAAAAGCTTTATGATCACACCTTGTAAATACATCTTGTAAATATGTCTTTTTACAAGTGTATTACATAAGTATTTTCAAGGGGAAGAAATACTATGCATCTAAGAGTCACAGTGAATTAAACTTTATTTTGTTTCAAATGAATCTAGACTTGATTGAAATCTGTGTGTTTGGAAATACATTTAGGAGCATGTGGGGTATTATTGCATCTTTTCTGACACTATAATGGTACATTCTGTGAATGCTAACTAAGCATTATCCTGTTGTTAATTATTTTCTTTTATGTCTCTGGACTCTGTAAAGAATCACCATAATGTTTTCCAGAAGCCTTCAGTGGCAAGGGATTTAAGGTCTTTCAGCCACTATTAATTTGGAAGTAAATAATTACTTTTAGAATGATGCATGAAATTAAGTAATTTTTGCACAATCTATGCTACTCTTCAAGCAATCTTTAATGAGTACACTATAATAAAGCAATAATGGAGTTGGTAATATATTTGTCATTCCTGTTAAAAGCCATTTCTTCAGTCCAGCAATAGGAGAGGATCACTTGGCAAGAAGGCATTAAGTATGCGTGATACATACCATATTGCACAGTACTGCTGAGTATCTTTTGGGGAAGCAGCTTCTGTGCATGTGTAATAACCAATCTTTAAATGTCAAAGTTGCAGCCATTTTAAGAAAGAAATCCATATTTTGGACTAAGTGCCTTTTCAGATAACCAAGCTATTTGAAAGCTTTACTGGGGGTTAAAAAAATAGAGGGAAAAAACCCAGATTCCTATAAACTTTGATTTATTTATTTTTTCATTTCCATGACTTGATAATGACCAAACCAAACTACTCAGAAAACTGAAAGCAAAATTGTGCTCCGAGCTGAGACCTGGTAATTCTTGCCTCACTCTGAAGGAAATCTTCAGTTTAGTTATAAATCCCTGAAAATCAGGTTTTATAATGGAAATGCTGAGAGGCTGTCTGCCATTTCAACAGCTAGAGCTAAGACTGCTTTGAAAGGATGTATATGCATATGATATGCACATATGAGGAGGTTATACACGTCTTAACAGTGATAAAACATGATAACACTGATAAAAATTAGTTTCATATATTGTACGTTGAACAAACTTTACTTGTTCCTCTTTGGTTTTCTCTTTAGATGCACTTACTCACCACCAGAGAGGATTGAAATCCTATGTTCTTTTTTTGCACCCAGGAATGAAACTCGATGTAGCTCAGGGCCAGCTCTCCTGGCTTATTTTTGTTTCATAGAGCACTTCATTATATACCTAGCAACATTTGCATGGACTAGGACCCATCTCTTTTTCTCTTTGTTTTATTAAACAATAATTGCTTGGCATTTTATGAATGAAATCTTGCATAGTTTTTTTTTTTTAGTGTACATTTAGGGCAAACCCATATACAATATGGCTCATATGTGTGGCAGATTTATGCGCACTATGTTTAAAGAGGAGGGCAGTCCAGTGACAGAGGCTATTGACTTTGTGTGGCAAGGAAACTTCACATGGGGAGAGTATTTGACTTTCAAATAGATCACCTCTCATTGCCCCACAACCTGACTACTGTTTGCTTCTATTTTCAAATTTTATTTAATATTATAGGAAAAGATTCACTGTATTTTCAAATAAAAAAGAATTAAGAACCTAGTCAAGAAGTGGTTCTCTTATAAAGATGGGCAATGAAAAAAAGAAAAACCTTATTGATTCCTATTTCTAGTGCATCCCTTGTCCTTTTCAGGAGAGGCAATAAATCTTTGCTCCCCAAATGAACAGTAAAGGGGAAAAAAATAATGTTAGAAGTGCCTACAACTTGTCAAATCAAATGTTAGTGAATCATGTCTTTGGAGGAAATGGTTTGCTGGGGAAGCATTTTTTCTTTCTCTCTGTCTTTTTCTATCCCTCTTGCTGCAAGGGGCTGCAGGATGACAGTTATTATTGTCATGTTGCTCATGATCACTGTATTTCACCCCCTCCTTGTTCTCCAACACAGAGACAGACAATGCTTGGGGATTACTGACAAGTGAGTTCTTAGAGGAGTTAGGGATAGACACAGCGAATATGCCTACCCTGTGATATTGGCTGTGTGCCACGTGTATTCATGTCTTCAAAATCTACTTGCAGCTAGAATCTTGTGCTTTCTGAGATGAAAACAAAGCCATCATGGTAACTGATATTTTTACCCCTTTATTACTTCATGAGCATTATCTTCATTAACTTAATAACAGAACCCATTACTTTGAATGATCAAGGTATAGGGGCTTATATACTTTGAAATTCAATTTTTCCATTTCCTTGTAAAGCAAACAGCCTATTTTATTTTATTTTTTTTTATAAAGAAAAGGATGCCCGAAAGTGAATGATGGATGAATCTTAAATGGTTGGTGTCCAGTTTGAAAAAGCACCTGGAGGTTGGGCTGCTTTTCTGTATTTATACAGATCTTTATTATTACTTAACATTCATACAGCATTTGGTATTTGCAAAGGGTTTCACACTCATTTTTATAAGCTATTCTTCATACCAATCCTGAGAGGCAGGTTCATTTTCCTCAATATGTGGTTGAGAAGACTTGGCAGAGGGATATTTCACATTTTGCCTTGAGGCCTCTGCAATTCTAAACACTGTAGCTGGGATTAGAGTACTCCAAGCCATGTATTACTAGAGCGTATTGGCAAGTGCTTATTTTCATAGTTGAATTTACTCATAAAGAACGTTTTAGTTTTACTAAGGCACAGTTGCTGTGAAAGAAAGGCTGATAAAACTAATATTATGCTATGACAAAGAAAGGCATCAATTAACTGGAATATTCAGTGATCTCAGATATTTAATACTACATAGGGTGTTTGGGAGAAGGAATACTGGGAGAAGGTCTAACAAATAGATTTTACAGGACATCACACTTCTCTGTCTCCCTTTTTTTACCTCCCCTCTTTCTTTTCCTGCCTCTTAACTCATCCATCCCTTACCTTGTGGTCTGAGTCAAATTATTAATTCCTTGTTTATAAAATGTAACTGTGATGTCCTCCCTGAGATGATGCTTGTAAAATGCCTGGTGGATTTGTTGGTACACAGTAAATCAGCATGTCTAAATAAATTGTGATACCACATGTGTTACAATCGATGTTGTTGTTGTTTCTTGACTTCTCTGTTCCAAAATGGGCTTTAAGCAACTCTATGTACCCAGGATTTACACAGAATAAAAGGGAGGACTGGATATTAATTCTGATGGCTTATATTAGACTGATGGCTTTATTAGCTTTATCAGCCTTTCTTCTCTGGAAGCTGTGCTTTAGTAAAATTAAAATGTTCCTTATAAGTAAATTCAACTATGAAAATAAGCACTGGCCAATATATCTTAATTATACATGGCTTAGAGTACTTTAATCCCATCTGCAGTTATATACATCTTGATGGTTTAGGTATATTCTATTTCAATTATCTGGATGACCTAGGCAAAATCAGCATTAAAAGTTTACCTTAATTAATCTATTTTGGGAGTGGAACTGATTTTCTGGAGAGAGAAAAGCTGAATTGTCTTTGGTGTTATGGAGTAATGAACAAAGTCTGGATGTGAGGCAAGCATCTTCTATGTGTGGCTTCTAACACGTCTGCTGCATTTTTGTCTATATATTCAGCATAAATGTTATCAAGTGACCATTGATCAGTACTTACTTTTTCTTCTCCCAATCCTCACTGTAACAGGAAGCGGTTGAGAAATGACCTACAATTTATGATGCTTTATCAATGTTTTTACTCACTATGGAGAAAAGTGTGGGGAACATATTTCATGATGAAGTGGGTTTCTAGTTAACAGGACAAAATGAAAGCAAAGCCATAGATCAGTGTAATATGTCAAATATGGAAAGGATTCAATTTATTGTAAATAATACCCGAGTTGCAAAAGAAATACAGCAACAGAAATCAGTGTATTCTATATGTGAAAAAAGGGAAAATTACAAGTAAAAAGTAATAGGCTCCATTTATCCTTTGACAGAAATTCATGTTGTTTGTGCCTATCCCCTCTGGGTGATCAAGGACTCTATCTATCTTTGGGGTTTTAGAAGTGGGGGCAAACGTATTAGACTTCCCATGGCAAAGGTATAATAACTGGGAACTTTAAATTCAAAACATTTTGCTGCTGATAAATGAAGGCATATCAGATGACATTCTACTGCTTAAGAAGTGTTTCTCAAAGTGGTTTCAAGTCTGTTTGCACTGGAGCCATCCAAGATGCCTATTAAAATAAAAGTTTCCCGATTCACCAATAGAATTATGAAATCCAAACCTATGGGGTTTTGGGAACTGAAAAGCTACATTGTAAATATCCTAGGTAATTCTGATTCTAGGGTTTTTGGAATTAGTGAGCAAAACAAAACATAAAAAAAAAAAACCAAGCAAGCAAACAAAACCCCAGGACACTCAGTTAAATCTGAATTTCAAATAACAGTTAAAAAGTATAAGTATATCCTATGCAATATTGGAACATATTTATACTAAAAAAACATTTGTTATTTACCGGAAATTCAAATCGAACTGAGCATCCTGTCTTTTCTTGGACAGTCTATTTTATAGGCATTGAAGTTTAAGAAACATGGACTTGAGGGATATAGTCAGCATTCTGAACCAGTGCAAAGCTCTGAACCCAGCTAAAACTTTTTAGGAGATGAGTGGTGGCAGTATTTTTGCTGCTCTGACTCTGAATAACTGAGAAGGGCTTTGTAAATTACTAAGGTTGCAAACATGGGCAAAAAAATCCATCCTGTTTTACAAGGTAAGTGTTTTCCCACAGGAAAAACTACGAAATCTGAGTGTTATCAGCACACACACCATTATCGTTTTAAAGCTTGTTCTTTTAGGGGGAGGATGAGGGAAGGGGACAAACAGGCACTTCCTAGATGAACCTTTTCATTCATTTTTTTGGAATCTATAATGAATTTCTAAATATTGGGCCACACAATTTGCTACCTCTTTGTTCAGTTCTACATGCTTTAGGAAAGCAAAGATAATTACTTGGTAAATTTATGCTATTCCTTTGAAAGGAAAGCTTGTTGGAATTCTTTGCACAAGTTCTAGTGTTTTTTAGAGGAGAATCAGATTAAATCATTTTTTATGTGATAACAATGCAAAGAGTCTTTCAGGCCAAAAGACATGCAGAATTACGAGAAAGTGATACCCTGAGATATCCATGGCCATGGAATGTGCTCTCTTGTCAAGGGATTGCTGCAGTGTGCCTCTGTCGGAGTGAGAGTATCTTTTCACCATATATGCTACATATATATGTGCTTAAAAACACACTGCATGGACGTACTGGAGAGTCTGCTAAAGTCAGATCCATTGTGAGTCCAAGAGCATTGACAGAAAGAACACTCTTTCTTTCAACTTCATTTTACTACAGTTTCTTTCCAGCTGAAGTTAAGGGCTTTCATTGATTTTGACTACCTGGGAGCATATTTCTAACTTACATCTCCTGAGTTTATAATTCACTGCAAAGGAGCAGATAAAGTGGAAGCAAACAGAGCCTGCTGGAGAAACCCTCAGCATTAATAATATACTGTTTACCTTAATGAAAGCATTATCAAAGTGAGGAGGACCAGACTCTTGTTATTGTTAAACAGAAGTGGTCTGAAACCTAAAGGAATTATTTGCTGCTGCATGTTCTGTCTGAAGCTTTCTTAAATAATTTCAATTCTATTGACTTTTTTGGCCTTTTAACCAAGCCATCAACTTTCTAGACAGCTTTGCCTCCATTTCTAGAAATCCATAGCCTGTGGAAAGAGTGAGTGGTTCAAGATATTTTATAAACCTTACTTCATTAATCCTTATCATAGCCTTGAGAGTTAAAATGTCTGTAAGTCCTAATGGTCCCCAATGTTCATATATAAAGAATGAGGTACAGGGAAGTTATAAACTACTTCAAAGCAGAGAGATTTCTGAGAAACTAACACTCTTTTTATGTTTATCTGTGATTATTAATTATAAGCATTGTGTGACTCTAGTACTAAGTGACCTATGAACAAAATAAGATTGCTCTTTCCATGAAGAAAATGTATTATGAGATTTCATTTAGAGTCTGTATCCCTGTCATGTTAGACAGATGCACAAAAACCAAGATCCTTTCTCAATATTGCCTAAGAACTTTGAGTTTCTTAGACATAGGCAATACACCAATATAAGATGTTTATGCAGGAACTTCAGGGCAATGAATGCCTGTAGGCACTGATCTACTGTTTGAATCTTTGTTGGTCTCATCCTAGGAGTTTTAGTGCCTGAATGATTAAACATGACACAATCTTTTCTATTGGAGGGATCCACTGGTAGCATGGCAAATGTTGCCTGGGTTGGAACAGATATCATTCCTGTATAATACTTTTGTCAAATCTCAACCTTGGGTCCAAATCCAGTCTTCTACCTCTTCATCTAGTATTTTTCATCAATTATTTATTTTTACCTCTTGATTTAAAGGTTGTAAATAAAATCGACTGGAAGTTGGCACTGGGGAGAGGACTGGACACTGAGAGGGATACATGAACCTACTTGAGTAAAGCGGGACATGGAGACCTATATTCCTGGAGGTGTTTCCAGTGCACTTGTCTAACAGCAAGGTATACCTTAGGTGGAGATATATGTGTTGGCAACAGAGGACTTTTACTACTTACTGGTGAAATGAAAAGGGTTAATAGTTGAGTTGCAGAGAAGGTCACTAACTATAAGCTGAATCTTCTGAACTCTGCTATGTTTATTGTCTAAGGAAGAGACCTGTGTCTATTAGACACCTTACAGGGGAAAGTGACAGTCTAGATTAGATAGGTTTGAGAGAAAGAGGTCTAGATACAGAGAAATGGAGAAGGCAGGTTGTGTGCAGCCCCAGCTAGATTTATTTTAGCTCTTATAAATAAAAACATGAGTAAAGCCTCTCCACAGAATTATTTACAGAAGTATTTTAAGCTATGGGCCCTTTCTAGGCTAAGCACACTGAATGTGAAAGTTTATGATGTAGAATGACTTTGGCTACTGTGGCCCCAATTTGGACAAATCTGTCATTAACACCGGCATGGCAGTTATTTTACTGGGGGTGACAGATTGTGAGGTAGGGAGAGTAATTCAGACTATTACCCAGGTGAAGGCATGAAAGCTCGGTGATATATGAAGACCACTTAAATTCATTGTATCTTGTACATCACATCTTTGATAGATTATAGCTGTGGCATTAAAATGGAAATGGTTTCTCTGAGGCCTGACAGGGGCTGGGGTGACCTGTGACCTCCCTCTGAGGAATGTGACTGACCGAATTATCAGTTAAGAGAAAAATCTACAGGGAATAGACTCACAGTGATGGCGAATCCACCATGCATATTTATCTATATTTTTAAAATCTTTGGTTTGATTGAAAGCTTCAATACTCAAACCCTGTTTCCACCTCCTCTCCTGTGCCGTCCTCCAACACTCCCTCCCCAGCCCATCCTAACTTCCTCAGCTCAGATCTCACATTGGCAAGGCCCCTCATATTGATTGAAAAATTGTTATTAGAGATAGTAGGCCTCCTGCACACTGCCTACTGATTTAATTTGGAAAACATTTAATTTTATGAAGCGGTAAATGATGGTGCCACGCTCCCCTGTGTTAGGGAGCAGCTGGTTCTTTACCTACTCACCCGCCCAAGTCCCAGGTGTCCTCCTGGCAACCATGTGCTCCCTTCCCCTTTGCTTAACAAGTTATTTCAATTTCTAAACGAAGGCTGAACAAGAGAAAGACAACATGCAAATTGAGATCCCAGCCGCCATTCACACGTGAAAAACTTCCCCTGGAATTCCCTCAACTCAGCCCCCCGCCCCCCCCCTGCATCTGTCATGAAAAAAACAGAGCCCTTGTTCTCCTCAGATTGTTTTCACCAATGACCTGACACCACCATCTATAATTAATTACATCATTTACATTAGACTATTGACTAAACAAATACATAAATCATAGGCAGAGTCAATAGGTGCAGACATATTTAATCATGTTCTAAATAATGATTACTGCTCCCATAATGCAATAATTATTTTCAGCAGCTGACTTGAATTAATCTTCTGTCAGTGTGCCATCTGAAAAAAGAAAAAAAGAGATGAAGATGAAGAAGGCAGCACCGATGATGGAGGAGCTGTTTTCTCTCTCTCTCAGTTTCTCTTCTTTTCATTCTTCCCTGCAGGCTCCCTCTGTTCTCCCTCTCTCCTCTCATGACCCCTTTTCTTCTTCTCATTGTCTTTTCCTCCACTTTTCTTGTTCTTCTTTGTCTTCTTCCTGTATTTTTGCCTGTCTCTTGCTTGTTCTTTTTGCCACCTGTCTCTGTTTCTTTCTCTATCTCTCAAGTGTAACTTCCCATTCTTCTTCCAAGCTAGATGCTGCTCTGGGCTGCAGCTAATCTGTCTTTGCAGCCTCCACCCCACCCCCTTGCTGCCCTCACCTGATTTCTAAATCTCTACAGACAGTTTAAATGTTAAAAATTCAAAGAAGCAGATTTCTTAATAACTTGCCCAGATTAGATTTTCTTTCGTTTCTGTTTGGCAGCTTTTCCTAAATCATTTTCCACTTTGGAATGGCAGTTGATTAAAGAGGTGGAGTAGTTAGAACACAGGGGTACTCTACAAATGGAGTAATTTTTAGGCAATTTACCTTTTGTCATCAGAGAGAAAATAATGAATCAGTGTTTATAAGTGTGCATGTTCTGTTTTGTTTTTTCTTAACTTAGAAATGGAAGCTTCTCTTTGAAATGTTTTGTTTATGACCAAGCATACCATAGCTGGGTGCTTTGCAAATAATACAATGCTTCCTGTTCTCCTTCACATCTGGCTATCAATAGGGAAGGCCAATTACTAAGAAGTTACATCTTGAAGAAAAGACATCATCCTATAATTTCTTTAAATGCCAGTAATTTGAAGTATTAATTTTAAGAAACAATGTTAAAGATTAATGCAGAATAAAATTTTATACACCATCTTGTCCTTAGCACCATCCCTTGGCTTTTTGGTAAGTTCATTGTTACAATAAGAGGAAAATTCATTTTGGGTCAAATAATACAAAAGGCTTGGAAATGTTTGCTCCATCTAGCTACTTTTAGTGTTCTTTCTGGAAAGCTTTTCTGTAATGACCTTTTAATTAATACTTGCCCTTAGGGATTTTTGGCAAAAAAAATTACTGAATCACATACCCATAAAATGGGGATACATTTCCTAACCTCTTTTCTCTGCTCATCCAAAAGAGTAAGCCATTTGTGATCCTGTGAACACTCACCCTTCGATGGCCCATGTGATGTGCCTGGTTGACCAGTCCCTTTTATCCTTCAAGCAATGACATGCTTTCTATTTGTTTATACACACTTGCTAGTTCAAGTGCCATGTAATAGGACTGTGATTGGAATTTGTCTTGATTAGCAGTATAAGAGAAGACTGCCTTGGCAGGGAATATTTAGATCCACAGGTAATAGAATATTCATTCATTCAAAAACATTTACCAAGTGCTTATCTATGTCAGCTACTGTGCTAGGTACTGGTTATCCAGAATAATCATCAATTCATAGTTATTATGAAAGCTTCCTTTCTAAATTCCTGGAATTGCCTATGGGTGGCTTTAAACAAACACAATTATTTTTAGAATAGTAGTTGTAGAATACAACTAAATAGTTCTAAATAGTAGTTGTTTAGAATACAATTGTAGTTACTGAATATCATAGCTAGCCTAAACTTTTTTGGTGTCAAAATGAGCCAGGTGTGTTCTAAACAGTTCAAAAAGAGTGAGAGATTAATGTGAAACTCAGTGAAAAATATCTGAAAAGGATAATTGTAGGGCTAGACTTTTCCCTATTTACCTGTTGTTCTCTAATGAAAAAGTCAAAGAGGGTCAAGAGTTGGGTAAGAAGGAGACACTTAAACAAGAGACCTATTACAGAGTAAGAGGGAGAGAGTGTTTATAGTAAGAATAAGTCTCATTGTCGGCAGACCAAAAACACAACGCATTGTAAAAATCTTTCCTTGAACAGATTCAGACCCTAAATGAAAACACTGTTCTGTCATTTCTCCAGGGAACAAGGGAAATGACATATAACTTACATGAATTCTTTGTAATCTTGAGATATCTTTTATACTGTTTATTAATTTAAAATAACAAATATTTTAATAAGAAAAGTAACACTTGCAAAGCAAGATGTGGTTTCCTTATGTGAAAAAAGGGGGAAAATCTACTTCAAAGGGATGTTGTGATGTTTAAATGGCGACATGTTTTTAAACATGCCTTATACTTGGCAATAGGCCTTGTCCATTCTAAGTTGTCATCAAATTAACTCCGATATTATTATTACAGAATAATCAAGTGTAGGGTCTTAGAGTAATTGTAATTAAGGAATAGATAGGTTCTTTTTTGATATTTTTGTAGTTTTGAGTAGAATAAACCTTTGTATAGTTCTGATTCACCCTCAAGATATTTTTTCATACATACAACTCTGCTGTAAGTGACTGGGTCTTTGGTTAGCTACCACACTCATTCATTCAGAAAGCTATGCACATTCTATGTGTTAAGGAACCCCACATTCCAGAAATGGAGACAAATGCACAGTTTTCATACAATCATGAAATGTAATGTTATTTAATATTCAATATTTGTTTCTGAAATGGATGGTATTTACTGTCTCTATAGTGGTAATGTATAGTGCTTGGATTGAGTACATTGTAAAACCAGATTTACTTATTTAAGTTTAAAAAAATAGACTTAGGAGGTAAAGTACAGTTTTGTTACATGGCTATATTGTGTAGTGGTTAAGTCTGGGCTTTTAGTGTACCCACCTCCCAAATAGAATACATTGTACTCATTAAATAATTTCTCATCCTTCACCTCCCTCCTACACTGAAGAATCTCCAATGTCCATTATTCCACACTTTATGTCTGTGTGTACACGTTATTCAGCTCCTACTTATAAGTGAGAACATGTGGTGTTTGACTTTCTGAGTTATTTTGTTTAAGATAATGGCCTCTAGTTCCATCCATGTTGCTGCAAAAGCCATCAATTTTTTTGCCCAGTCCAATGTCCTAGAGAGTTTTTCCTAGGTTTTCTTCTAGGATTTTTATATTTCAGATTTTATATTTAAATATTTAATTCATCCTGAGCTAATTTTTGTATATGATGAGAAATATGAATCCAGTTTAACTCTTTTGCATGTGGCTCTCCCATTTCCTCAGCACCATTTATTGAATAGAGTGTCCTTTCCCAGTGTATACCTTTGTTGACTTTGTTGGAGATGCGTTGGTTCTAAGTATTTGGCTTTATTTAGAGGTTCTCTATTCTGTTCCATTGATCTGTTTTTTTAACATTTTTAAAAATTTCAATAGGTTTTCGTGGAACAGGTGGTGTTTGGTTACATGAATAAGCTTTTTAGTGGTGATTTCTGAGATTTTGGTGCACGCATCACCAAGCAGTGTACACTATACCCAATGTATAGTGTTTTATCCCTCACCTTCTCCCACCCTTTCCCCCAAGTCCCCAAATACCACTGTACCATTATGTGTCTAGTTTTATAGCAATACCATGTTTCTTGGTTACTATAGTTTTGAAATATAATTTGAAGTTAGATAACGTTGATGACTCTTTGTTCTTTTTGCTTAAGATTGCTTTGGCTATTTGGGTTCCTTTTCAGTTCCATGTTTGCTTAGGATTGCTTTGGCTGTTCTTTTTCAGTTCCATGTAAATTTTAAGATTATTTTCCTTAGCTTGGTGAAGAATGACATTGGTAATCTGATAGGAATTGCACTGAATCTATAGATTGCTTTGAACAGTATGATTTTTTTTAAACAATATTGATTTATTCAATCCATTAAGATGGGATGTTTTCCCATTTGTTTGTGTCATCTATTATTTATTTCACCAGTGTTTTGAAGTTCTTGCTGTAGAGGTCTTTTACTTGTTTAAATGTATTCATAGGTAGTTTTTTTTCTTTTTGTAGCTATTGTAATTAGAATTGAGTTCTTGATTTGGTTCTCATCTTTGGTGTTATTGGTGTATAGAAATGCTACTGATTTTTGTACACTGGTTTTGTATCTCAAAACTTTACTGAAGTTATTTATCAAATGTTGGAGTCTTTTGGAGTAGACTTTAGAGTTTTCGAGGTATAAGAACATATCTTGGAAGGCCGAGGTGGGCGGACCACAAGGTCAAGAGATTGAGACCATCTTGGCTAACATGGTGAAACCCCATCTTTACCAAAAAATACAAACATTAGCTGAGTGTGCTGGTGTGTGCCTGTAGTCCCAGGTACTTGGGAGGCTGAGGCAGGAGAATCGTTTGAACCTGGGAGGTGGAGGTTGCAGTGAGCCGAGATCGTACCACTGCACTTCAGCCTGGGGACAGAGTGATAGTCTCAAAAAAAAAAAAAAAAAAAAAAAAAAAAAAACAAAGCAAACAAACAAAACTCATCATCAGTGAACAGAGATAATTTGACTTCCTTCTTTCCAATTTAGATGTCTTTTATTTCTTTCTTTGTCTCATTGCTCTGGCTAGCACTCCAGTAAGTATTGTGTAGAATAGGAGGGGTAAAAATAGGCATCTTTGCCTCATTCCAGTTCTTAGGAAGAACACTTTCAACTTTTCCCCATTCAGTATGATGTTGGCAGTGGGTTTGTCATATATGGTTCTTATAATTTTGAGAGATGTTACTTCAATTCCTAGTTTGTTGAGAATTTTTATCATGAATGGATGCTGAATTTGTTTTTATCATGAATGGATACAAATGTTTTTTCTGCATCTATTGAGACGATTATACATAAACCTGATTTAGAGTCAACATAGAGTTAGATATAAACCAATTTTCTAAATAAACATGGTGGTCACTTTCTCCATTTGGTCTATGAGTCTGTTTTTCTATTTTTCTCTAATATACTATATACTATACTCTCTAATATATTATGTATTTTTTCTCTAATATACTATATACTATACTAATATTTCCTCTAATATACTATACTATACTAATATAGTATATAGTATATATTGCTAATATACTATCTACTATATCATCTAATATAGTAGATAGTATATACAATATTAGATGGTATAGTATATAGTATATTAGTATATATATACTATATTATATGGTATATTAGAGAAAAAGAGAAAACTAATATAGTATATTAGTAATATATACTATATGCTATATTTATGGTATATTAGAGAAAAATAGAAAAATATATATATTATTAGTATATGTGGTTTTCACTTTTTCTCTAATATACTATATAATATAGTATCTAATATACTATATATATTTTTTCTCTAACATACTATATACTATACTAATATACTATATATTAGTATATACATAATATACTATATATTAGATAGTATAGTATATAGTATGTTAGAGAAAAAGAGAAAACCACACAGCTTGGGGAAACCTTCTTTGTTGCAGTGTAATCAGTGACGTATCAGTTCTATGTATGAAAATCTTCTTAAATGCAGAGAAGTTTATATGTATATTAGTATATGTGGTTTTCTCTTTTTCTCTAATATACTATATACTATACTAATATACTATATATATTTTCTCTAATATACTATATACTATACTATCTAATATATAGCATATTATATGTATACTAATATACAGTATATTAGATAGTATAGTATATAGTATACTATACTAATTATCCTGCAACAAAGGTTTCCCCAAGCTATGTGGTTATCTCTTTTTCTCTAATATACTATATGCTATACTATCTAATATACTGTATATTTATATATTATATTAATTATAATATATATTATTATATATTATATTATATAGTATATTAATATATACTATACTGGTATATATTATTATATATATTAATATATATAATATGTATTATATATAGTATATAATATATAGTATGTATAATATATAAATATATTATAGTATATATTAATATGTATATTAATATATACTATATTCATATTTATGTTATATAGTATATTAATACATATTAGTATATATATATTATATATTAGTATATGTACTAATATACATTATATTAGATAGTACCGTATACAGTATATTAGAGGAAAAGAGATAACCACATAGCTTGGGGAAACCTATTCTTTGTTGCAGTATAATCAATGACATATCATTTCTATATATGAGCATCTTCTTAAATGCAGAGAAGTTTGGGGTCAGTTCTAATAAACACTTCTTTTGGGACTCATGGTGAAGAATTTGTAGTACTCCATAACCTAGCACGTCAAAGAGCTTATATAAAAATGGAGGAATTGTGCATTTTGGTTACCAGTTTGAAATATTTATAAAGGTAAATGAAAAAGGAGTCCACCTTTCCATCAGGGCATGTGTTATTGCCTGGTTAATATTACATGATAAGTGAGCTATAAATAAACAATAAATAGAAATAAAAATAGTGAATATAAAAATAATTATTGATATGAATAATAAATGAATAAAGCATGAGTTTAAGGCTGAGATGGAATGGAACTTGATATGAAATTTAATTGAGTTTGATTTTGAGTTTGAGAAGTCTTTCAGAGCCAGTAGTTCAGATTTTATTTTATTTTTGTAATTTCCTTTTAATTTTAAATGAATGTGCTTATGGTTCCTAGCTCCTCAGTTCAGTCAACCAAAGATAACTATTACTGTAATTCCAAATAGCTACCTAGGGAAAAAAATCTGTCATGAGGATGGGTTTTGATCAGGGGGATGAGATGTTCAGATGTTTCCACGTTTTAAAAAATCATCCCCTGCTCAAACATTTTTATCTCTCTTTTAAGAAGTCTTTTGGGAACTGCACATTATTCCTTTTTCTCAAGGAGATAGTAGGAGAAGGCTTCCAGATCATTAACCAAATGGACTGTCAGAATCAAATTTTCTAGAAGAAGCTGTTTGGAGAAAAAAGAAAATTTCTAGTACTTTATCTAGTACTCATTTACTTAATTTACTTTAGTCATCAAACTTAACTACCAGTTTGATGAGGCAGGCTGTAAGAGTTAACATCCCTGTTTCAGGAGTGAAACTGAAAGAGACTAATGCATAATTGCCCCAGGTCATATGTGATGGAGTCGGCCTTTAGTTGGGTGACTAATCTCTGGAACCTATGCTCAGAGGCTACTCTGAAGAAGCAGGCTGGGTGGCTAAAGCAGAAGCCAAATCCTGTGGGGAGTTACAAATTTTCTGACCAGTAAACATATGATAAGCAAAGATAGAATTCTATTCCTTCATTTCATTTATTCCACACTTTCTAACCACCTCCCTCTTTTGCTTTTTCTCATGCTTTTTTAAGGGTATACTCTGTCTCCAGCTTGGGTGCCCACTGATCTCATGTTTGGAGCCTGGCATGGATTCTGGCACATGGAAGGTACCCAGTAAATATTTATTTATTTCATGATGAATGAATGGTAGACATGATGCCTCCTGGTTTAGATTCAGGGGCCAGATTGCCTGGGTTCAAATCCCAGCTCTACCACTTTCTTGCTTTGTGTCCTTGCACAAAGTTTCATCTGGTGCCCTATTTTTCTCATGTATATAATGGGAATAATAAGAGGCTTTAACTCAAAGAATGGTTTTGAGGGTTAATTGACATAATGTAACAATAATGATTTAAAAGATGATGGTGATGATGTGTTACTCCTAATAGTTTTTGATGGAGAAATTTTAGGAGTTTTAAAATTTTTGGGGGGCAGAAAAACCTACTGAATCCCTTTAGTCTATCATATAGGACTTACTTAAGCTGTAGTTTTAGACAACTTGTTTCTCTTGTCAGAAAGCTGTCACTCATTTATTTAAGGTATGTTTATTGAATGTATATTACAATATTTAACACCCATGGGCTACTTACTGTGCACTGGACAGTTTTCTATTTGCTTTACATGTGTTAGATCAGTTTAATGTTCTCAACAACCTTTTAAGACAAGTACCATTATTACAAATAAACTGAGAAATAGAGAGGTTAAGTAACTTGTCCAAGTCCACACAGCTATCATATTGTAGGCCTAGAATTCACACCTAGCAATCCAGCTCCTGAGTTAGTGCTTTTAACCATGTATCACTGAGAAGTGTAGGTTTGAGCCCAGTGAAGGGTGTGTAGGTGTTAAACATGAACCTATTGTCTCTAGGTGCCCACTGTACCCTCCAGAAAGAGAAATAAGATACTCCAGCTGATGAGACACTCTAACAGGTCACCAACAGGATGCTGTCACTGACTTATATAAGGCTGTTTTCTTTCTGTCTTAAAAAATAGAATATTGGGGATAGGGTGGTATGAGAAATGAGGGGAATAAGATAAAGTTTGATATAATTAATGGATTATTTAAGTTTAGATTTTAAGTAAATTTTTGGAAAGAAAGAAAATGTATACATTTTATTTTTAATTTGAAGTTGGAGCAATAATTTATTTCTGCTGGATATAGCTCTCTCTTCACCCAGGATTTCTGATAATTATTCATTCAGATTTTAAAATTAAACCTATTACTTATAGCCTCACTGAAGAGAGGTGTCAAAATTCATGGGTATTTAGTGTTCTGCTTTCTAATATCTGATTTCCCTAAGAACATGAAAATAACAGCAGCAAAAATAGTCAATTCAATTAAGTTTGGCAATTTACTGAGCACCTACTGTGTACCAAGTACTGCCTTAGATGATGGGATACAGAGAAGAAATAAGACCCTGTCCCAGCTCTCAAGGAACATAGAGAAGTAGGGAAGATAATTTTACACACACACACACACACACACACACACACACACACACACACCCATGCATATATAAAATTATACATAATATTATTAGGTTGGTGAAAAAGTTATTGCAGTTTTTGCCATTTTTTAGGGAAAAATTATAAAGCTAATTTCTGTGTGAGCTTTGTAAGATAAATTCTATAGAAATACTATATGGGAAGTGTTAATGAGAAAGCAGTATATATAAGGAATTTTTGAGCTACAACAAGCAACAATAAACTGCACATATTTAAAATGTACAGTTTAATAGGCATTGACATATATATGTACTCATGAAGCCATCATCATGATCCAGATAGTAAATACAGGGATTTACATTCTTCACACCCAGAAGTTTCCTTGTGCCCTTTTAAATCCCTCCATCCCTGTACCACATAAATTGGTAAATGTTCTGTGAGTACCTGAAAAGAACTGAGTGCATCATGTTACTTGGCTATTGTTGAGTGGATTGTTTTATAATTATCAATTAGGTCAAGTTGGTTGATAATGTTGTTTTGTGGTCTGTATCCTCAGTTATTTTCTGTCCACTTGATTGATCAATTATTGGCAGAGGGGTATTGACATCTCCAAATATAATTACAGATTTGTTTATTTATCCTCATAGTTCTATCAGATTTTGCTTCATGCATTTTGAAGCTATGTTATTAGGTGCATAAACATTTAGAGTTGTTATGTCCTGTTGATAACCTTTTTATTATTATGAAATAGACTTCATTATTTCTGCTGGTGTTATTTTTGTCTGAAATCTAGTTTGTCTGATATTAATATAGCCAATACAGCTTTTTTTGATTAGCATAAGCATAGTCTACCTTTTTCTTTTAAACTATTTTTATCTTTAAAGTTTGTTTCTTATAGGCAGCATATAGTTGGATGTTGTCCTTTTTTAAATAAGTTCAAATTGATAATGTTTACAGTGTTTAGACCATTTACTTTTAAGTGATTATTGATGAAATTAGGTTAGAGTCTATCATCTTACTATGTTTTTTATTGTTCTGCTCTTTGCTCCTTTTTGCTCTTCATTTGACTACTTTAGGATTGAGTTTTTTTTTTTTTTTAAATTGCATTTTAGGTTTTGGGGTACATGTGAAGAACATACAATATTGCTACATAGGTACACACATGGCAGTGTAATTTGTTGCCTTCCTCCCCTTCACCTATATCTGGCATTTCTCCCCATGCTATCTCCCCCCAACTCCCCACCCCCCACTGTCCCTCCCCCATTTCCCCCCCAACATACCCCAGCGTATAGTGCTCCCCTCCCATGGGAGTTC
>CAUYQU010096309.1:0-21717 GCA_963574635.1 Cheracebus regulus
CCATCATCTATATCTGGCATTTCTCCCCATGTTAACTCTCCCCAACCTCCCCACCCCCCACTGTCCTTCCCCTAGCCACCCCCACAACAGACCCCAGAAATAACTCTCCTGGCTAACAGGTCACAGTTTAGGTCTTGCTCAGAAATGACCCTTAGTGAAAAGGATCAGTTCTACCCTCTCTCCAGGGCAAATACGCGTTCAATTTCTGTTTCTTGAAAGAGATACAACAGTCTAATCTTCTTGTCTCTTTTTAGTATAAATCTGTACCACTATCTCAGCTTCAGAGCTCCCCACAAGATTGGCTGAGTTCTCTGCTGCAACTGCTTTGTATCCAACTTCTCCCTCTCCTGGTATTGCTCCCCTCACTCACTTATAAGGGTGGTTTCGAAGAACACTTTCTAATAAAATTCCTGTATGCATTTTTAATCTTACAGTTGATTTTCAGAGAATGTACTCTAATACAATTATTTTTAGTGAGCTTTCTTTCTGAACAAATTATATGATATTCTAATCTTTTATCTTCCCCTCCATCCCTATGCTCTTTTCCTCTGTTCTCTGTTGGTTTGGTTTTTCTTGGCAATTGTCACCATCTTATTGTCTGTGTAAACTCTAACCACACAGAAATGTACATACACAGGTACACAAATACTAGAAATTAAGCTCTATGAAAGCATGTGTCTATTTTGTTTACTGACGAAACTCTCATTCCTGACACATAATAGGAGATTATTGTTAGGTAAACAGATTCCTAAAATTCCAGGACTAAAACTTCATACTTGAAATCATTTAGGAAGGAGATTTATGCAATTTTAATATGGAGTAAAGAGTTATTTAATATTATATATCTATTGATCTCCCATCATTCACCAACAATTTCAATAAACAAAATCTTATTTTATGTACTATGCTTAGAACCCATAAACCAAAGAGAAAAACTAGAGAGCATGGTCACTAGAAAGTGTACTGTCTGGTTAATGAGGAAGGACAAACCAATCACAGCAGATTCCTCTATAAATTTGAAAAGTGAAGAATCGCCCAGGCTGGGTCCAGTGGCTCACACCTATAATACCAGCAGCTTGGGAGGCCAAGACAGGAGGATCCCAGGAGTTTGGGACCAGCCTGGGCAATACAGTGAGACTTCCTCTCTACAAAAAAATTTAAAAATTAGGTAGAGTGCAGTGGCTTATGCCTATAATCCCAGCACTTTGGGAGGCTGAGGTGGGTGGGTTGCTTCAACTCAGGAGTTTGAGAACAGACTGGGCAATATGGCAAAACCCCACCTCTACCAAACATACATAAAAAGTAGCCAGGCACTGTGGTACACACCTGTGGTTCCACCTACTTTGGAGGCTGAGGTGGGAGGATCACTGGAACCTGGGAAGTCAAGGCTGCAGTGAGCTATGATTGTGCCACTGTACACCAGTCTGGGTGACTGTACCTTGTGTCACAAAAAGATAATAAAAAATTTAAAAATTAGCCAAGTGTGGTGGAATATGCCTGTAGTCCCAGCTACTTGGGAGGCTGGGTAGGAGGTTCACTTGAACCTAGGAGGTCAAGGCTATAAATGAGCTGTGATTGTACCAGCACTATAGCCTGGGTGACAGAGCAAGACCCTGTCTAAAAAAGAAAAGAAAAAAATAAATAAAAGATCACCCAATGGATGTTAGTAGATGTGAAGTATAATGGTAGGTTCATTCTTAATGAATGAGTGCTATGCAAAAAAAAGTCATCTGTGGAAGAGCAAGATATTCCTAGTGAGGAAAAGAAGAATGAGTGAAAACTAAAATGGGACTCCTAGTTAGCAATGAGTAAAAGCCCACCTATTATAGAGAATGTTATGAGAAGTACAGGTGTAACTCATTTTATTGTGCTTCACTTATTGTGCTTTGCAAATATGACTTTTTTTTTTAACCAATTAAAGGTTTTTGGCAGCCCTGCTTTGAGCAAATCTAGCAGCACCGTTTTTTCAACAGCATGTACTCACTTTGTGTCTGTGTATCACATTTAGGTGACTCTCTCAACATTTCAAACCTACAATTATTGTTATATCTATTATGGTGCTCTGTGATCAGTGCTCTTTGATATTACTGTAGTCATGGTTTTGGGGCACCACGAACTGTGTCCATATAAGACAACAAATGTAATAAATGTGTGTGTTCTCACTGCTCCACCAACTGGCTGTTCTCCTCTCTCCCTCTCCTTCGGCACTGACACAAAGCAATGTTGAAATTAGGTCATTTACAATGACCTGTAGGTGCTCAAGTGAAAGGAAGACTCACGTGTTTCTCACTTTAAATCAAAATCTGGAAATGATTAAGCTTAGTGAAGAAGGAATGTCGAAAGATGAGATGATAAGCTGAAAGCTAGGCCTCTTGGAACATTTAGTCAAGTTGTGAATATAAAGGAAAAGTTCTTAAAAGAAATTAAAAGTGCCACTCCAGTGAACACACAAACGATAAGAAAGTGAAACAGGCTTATTACTGATATGGAGAAAGTCTGAGTGGCTATGGATAAAAGATCAAACCAACCGTAAAACATTCCCTTAAGATAAAGCCTAATCCAGAGTAAGGCTCTAACTCTCTTCAATTCTATGAAGGCTGAAAGAGATGAGGAAGCTGCAGCAGAAAAGTTGGAAGCTCGCAGAGGTTGGTTCATGATATTTAAGAAAAGAAGCCATTTCCATAAGATAAAAGTGCGAAGTGAAACAAGTGCTGATATAGAAACTGTGGCAAATTATCCAGAAGATCTAGCTAAGATTATTGATGAAGGTAGCTACACTAAACACAGATTTTCAAGGTCATTAAGTAGTCCTATTACAAGAAGATGCCACCTAGGACTTTCAAAGCTAGAGAGGGAAGTTAATGTCTGGCTTCAGAGCTTCAGAGGACAGGCTGACACTCCTGTTTGGGGCTAATGGAGCTGGTGACTTTAAGTTGAAGCCAACACTAATTCCAAAAATCCTAGGGTCCTTAAAACTGAAACTGCTCTGCCTGCATTCTATAAATGGAAAAACAAAGCCTGGATTACAGTACATTTGTTTATAGCCTGGTTTTTTGAATATTTTAAGACTACTATTGAGAATTACTCAAAAGAGAATATTCTTTTTGAAATACTGAAATTGACAATGCACCTGGTCACCCAGAGCTCTGATGAAGATGTATAAAGAGATTACTATTTATATATTACTATATAAATACTCCTAAGAAGTTACAGAACAAGGACAACAAAAAGGAGTAACTATTTTCTTGAAGTCATTAGGTTTTCTATAAAAATCAGGGTTGTGTTGTTTCCAAGTAATCAATATTCCTATATTTAATTTTTAAGAGTATTGAAACCATATTCAATGGCCAATGAAATTATGCCTCTCGATGTTTAATATATTGTGTTTATCTGCAAACATTTATTTCTTTAATATTTATAGTGATTTACAAAAGATTATAAATTGGTAAAGGCTCAGATGATTGTGAGCATTTTTAGCAATAAAGTATTTTTTTGTTAAGGTATGCATATTGCTTTTTAGACACAGTGCTATTGCATACTTAATAGACTACAGTATAGTATAAACATAATTTCTATATGACCTGGGAAACTAAAACATTTGTGCGATTCACTTTACTGTGATATTCACTTTATTGCGGTGGTCTGAAACAGAATCTGCAATATCCTTGAGGTCAGCCTGTGCTTGGGAAATATATTTGGATAGTTAGATAGTGCTAACTATATTATTGAGTACATGGCATCAGGAGTAACACAGGAGGAAGTAGCAAATATAGAAACATTTGTTTTTTCTAGCCAAAAAAGAGTAATAATTAAACTTGCCTTTGAGTGAATTTAGCCTGGCACAATCAGACAGATTGGACTGGGTTAGAGTGGAGCCCAGAATAAAGAAACCTAAGTGAGAGGCTATTGCAATAATCAGGGCTGAAATTCCTGAGAAATATGATTATGGGAGTTAGTAACGGAAATGTGTTAAAGAGCAATATTTTTAAAGTCTTAGACAGAATTTGACACAGGAAAAAGCACCCTGGAAACAATTGTGACTCTTATCCAATAATCATATATAAAATTCTGTCCTAATTCATAATAATATGTAGAAAGGTAGAAATCAACTTGAATGAATAAAAATACACATTTATGTTACCTGTTAATACATAAAAGCTGTTTAATTTGGCAATGTAAACTTATTGCACCATCTGAATGTACTAACTTGAAAGAGTAAGGTTTGCTTTATTCCCTCAAGGTCAAAAGATTGCTCTTAGGAAGCCCCAAAAGGCATGAACTCTCTGGAAGAAATACTATGCTTGGAGCTCCCTAAAGTGCACATTTGAGTACCATTAGCAAAGGAGAGATGGTTTGCCTCAACTTTCATGGGAATATACAAGGATAAAGATCATTGCTAAGGCAGCCATGACTCAAACCACCTAGGGATACAATGCCTGAAATCAACACCTCCTATAAGATTGGAAACAAAATAAAGAGTAACAAAGATCACAGCCTGTTTTGGCAATTTCCAGCAGGAGCTGAGCCAATGAGACATCCCTAAGCTGTAACATCCCCAACTCATTGAAGTGAGCCACATGTAACATCTCCACAAGAAATTCAGCTTGATGACTGTAGAAACACAGGTAATATTGGCAAAAGAGTCATCTCCAAAGACATAGATTGAAATCTGGTTATTAAAAGCAGGTAGCAAATAATTGCGTGTCACCTCAAGCTGTATGTTTAATCATCAATGTAAAATAGTGATTACTCAGACTTTTTAAAGGCTAATGTTCCTTTTTGAAGATTCCACAGAGATCCTAACCAAAAACAGCAAGAGAAAATGTATTCTCATCATCTATGCTTGTGGTATTCCAGTGACTTTTGGAGCTTAAGTGTGGTTCACTCTCTGTATCTGTTCTTAAATCAATTTTACTGTGATGCAATAAAGAAGCAATGTTCTTAAACATTGTTTATAAACATTATACAAACATTTTTCTAAAAGACCACAGCACTCCAACACAATCTCTTTCTTGCTTTTCGTGTGTGTGCATCGGCTTGTGCATGCACATTTTCATGTGTGTCTGTGTGTGCAAGTGTGTGTATACAGGACAATCATCTCTTCTAGCTGGAACATATATTTAGTACAAAAGTAACTGCAGTCTTTGTAATTACTTTTAAAATGGCAAAAACCACAATTACTTTTGTACCGAACTTATGTGTGTGTGTGTGTGTGTGTGTGTGTGTGTGTGTGTGTGTGTGTGTGTGTGCATAAAACTCTGACATGATGTTGGTGTTTTGACTAGCTACATGTTTCTTGTTTTCAAGCATAAACAAAATTTATGATCACAGCATGGAATTTCGTTCTTTTTTCTTCTGTTGTCCTCTTCTATCAGTTTTCTGTCACTGTGAAACAGGGTTTAATGATTGAAAAGAGGCATGCTGCTATTAAGACTGAGGAAACAAATGTGTGACTGTTGGACTAATAGCTACAATTGTACATCCTGACACTATTTAAAACTAAAATTGGGCTTTTATTGATTTTTTTTTTTAGTCACTCTAAAATTTTAGAAAAGAAATCCTAACCATATTGTCACTAAGCACTAGAAAGAAAGGCCTCCAGGCCTCGATCAATTTGTTGGCAAGACATAATTTTGGATTAGTACTGTGCCATATATCATGTAGACTAGTCAAGCTAGTAAGATATTATCACCACTCTAGTGGAGTTCACCATTTTGATTTTCCTCATTTCTTTACGTACAGAAAGCCTAAGTGAAGCAATATGAACTAATAGCTATATTAAGCCCAACTCATTAATGATGCTGTGTCCCAGGCACCCAGAGGAGAAGGCTGAGAAAGCAGTCTTTTCTCTCTAGCTCTCCCTCTCTGTAACACAGACATACCTAGAATTTCATGTCAAGAATACTTTAATCACGGATGAAAACATAACATGACAATTTCACAAAGTTGATGAACATTACTGGTTACAACAGAAAAGTGGAAGTTCATCGTTTTATACAGTGCAGAAAATGTATACTTCTACTCCTGAAACAGTTGGCCAGTTTTAGATAGTGATCCAATTAGGAAGCCTTAGTAAAACACATATGTTCTTAAAACCAGGGTACATCTCTGCCAAAAAGCTATGAGGTATATTTATACTTGAATGTAAACTATATGATGTAGCCTGTCAGTTCATTGCTGCTATGGAACATGCAAGAATTCTGTTTATTATTATATTCAATTTCTCTATAAAAACAATAGCCAAAAGGAGATTAAATGTGCTAAACATTGCTTTCAGCTTGGACTTTGTGTTCACAGGTGAGCAGTAGGCAGTGCAAATCTCCTTCCTTTGGGACAGGCCCTTTGCATTGTAAAAGCAATACCACATCATTTGCACAAATCCTTGCCTACCTACCATTGCACATCTTTACACTATCATAATATGGCTTTGGAGGAATGGAACTCAGGAAGTTTTGACTATGTTTATGTATCTTCAGCCTAATATTTTTAATGTGGAAAAAGTAAACAAAGCAGGAATATGTATTTAATCTGACAGCCTATTTTCTTGTTGTATGAATATGTAAAAACTCACCTGTTCAAACTTTGCACATGATCCCACAAGAAGAGCAGCACTGACAGGTGGATGGATGGACTGTATTTGAACATTTTCTGGTTAAACACATTCACAAATCTCAAAATGCACATTGAAAGACTTATCTGCTGCCACAGGCAACCAACTCGATTTATAAGGAAAATATTGATTGACTACCTACCAAGCGCTTTATCCTTCATATGAATAAAAAATTGTGCCACATCATCACTGCTTCAATCCTGAAGATTTTCAAGAAGTACATGGTATCTGTTGGAGTAGTTGAAAGATATGGAACATATTTGGGTGTAATTACTGTTTTTAGCTTGTAGGAAAAATCAAATTACCTGCTGTTTCAAAGAACATTGGTTTTCATTCCCTTGGTACAAAATCAATAAAAGTCCCTCCAACACAGCGGCTGTTGCTTAATGGCCCTAAAGAGTTAATGCGCTGCCTAAATTGAACACAGTTCAGTGTCTACACCAAGTGGGCCCTCAATTAGTGTTGATGGATTGACTTTCTCACAGGCAGTAAAAGTTCAGTTTATAGAGATGGATCCTATGAGACTAAAATCAATAATTTAAGAAAATTGTGTTGAATTCTTTATTTGTATCAATCTATTATGTACAGATATAAAAACTATATGTATTTGTATCCATTGCTGAAAACAATATTTTTTGTTCACTGATAGATGCTAATAGATGCTCAGTAGCCTTAAATAATAATCTAAAAATAGGAGACCATAAAAGTTGGATAACTTAATGTATACATCCTGATTGTGACATAGGACTGATTATAAAGAAATCAAAGAGCCAAATATCTGAAGTTGGGATGTAAGCATCACTGATTAGTAATAACTTTTAATCACAGTAATAAAAACTGCCCTGTAGTGAGAAACATTCTATTTGAATTGCTTATTGTAGATCATCTCTAGTGTATAGACTTTGACAACTTTCTACATTATTTTATACTATTCTTTAAGGCAGATAAGCATGTTTTCGAAGATGTGCCCAAATCAGTCATTTAATTTGAAAGCATAATGAACTTCCTCTTTAGCCTCCATGAGGGTGGTATGGTTTTACCACTTGATCAGCTGACAGATGAGAAAGCATCTTCTTAGTCAAAGCAGAATCTTAGAGCCCTAGGGAATGGACTGCTGGATACTACAGGAGAGCATTGCTCTTGCATCCTATGTCCAAACCACAGCTGCGCTCAACATTTGTAGTTTGAACAAATAAACTGACAAGTATCTACTACCACAAGATGGGAAGTGGAGTTAGTTCAGAGAGCAAGGAGTCAGCCAAAAGATCAAAAGAACTGGAGAGAAAGCTTCAGGAGGACGCTGAGCGAGATGCAAGAACTGTAAAGCTGCTCCTATTAGGTAATGTCTTTTCCCTTCTGCTCTCAAAAACCTGACTTTTTTTCAATTGGGATACATTGACTTCTCTCAAATTTTAATTTTGAGTGTATTATCATGTGGGAAAATGCATTTGGAAACTTAAGCAGACTTTATTTGCACTTGATCAATATTTAATAGTTTTTCTGTTTAGTGTTTTATTACATGCTTTTTGTTAGCAAAGAGGTAAATATTTGTCAACTAATTTCTCTGTCAATAATATGATTTACTATTATTAAAAGAAAAATCAGATACATTTATTATTTTATTACATTCTAATCATTTTCTGAATGTCAGCTTACTGAAAGCAATCCTTTAAAAGTTATAAAGAGTTATATTATTTTGTTTAAACAGAAATATGTTGAGTTGTTTGATGTTGAAGTTAATGTTAGTTATTTACTGGTGCTGTTAAAATCAATTAGTCAAGTTATTTAGAGAATAATGACAAGGTACTTTAAATTATACTGATACTATTACTTAGGCTCCTTAATACTGCCTGTGACATTGCTTGTATGCTTGAAAAATACTCTATCTAAATCCTTTTAGTGCAATTATATATTCATTCAGGTCAGGATTTATGTCTCTTTTATTTTTTTCCTTTCCTGAAAACTCAACACAGTGATTTACCTTGACTCTAAATTCAATAATGTTCAATTAATTGAAAAAATAAAAATAACCTGTATGTAGTTTTTTTCTATAAAGCATAAAACATCTTATATGAAGCATAAACATTTTACATGCAGTTGTCACTGAAACAGAAATATGGTTTTGAAATAAAATAATGACCTCTATAAAGAGGAATACAAAATAAGTGCTTAATTCTGATTGAATTATATATAGTAAGTTGTACGTTCTCCCTGATTTTGGTTATACATAAAAGGACTTCATTTTATTTCAGAATTGTGCATGTTTCACATAATAAATTTACTCATATTTTAAGTATTTAAATACTTAAATACTTAATGGTATAAAATGAATTAAATTCTTAAATTTATTTAAGTATTCCTTCATTGTGTCTAATTTGCTCCCAATAGCAAGAGTGTTTCAGAAGCCAACTGTGGGATTCCCAGCTCTTGCTCCTTAAAGGAAAGGAAAGGTTCTTGCCCCTTATACACAGGTTCTGTGCCTGCACACAGGCCCACAGCACGTGTCAACAACCATTCAGATGTTGGTGACTTAGAAAGATATGGGTTAAGTGCTTATGACACCAGGAAATATATGCTTCCTAACACATCAGAGAATTCCGTTAGTTTATAATCAGACTGAAAGTAATATGGACATAGGAAAAGCAAATGCAAGGTGAAAGAGAAAGACAAGCATTCCTACAAATGCATTTTTATATTCCTCTTGTACTAAGATCGATGGCATAAGAATGGTGATCAAATGTATTCAAAATCCCCATATTTAAATAACATTTCAATAGATGTGTGTTTTCAATACACCAATTATCTGTTTTTTTATATATTCTCTTATTTTGTAAAACTACAAATGGAAAGCCAAAAAAAAATGAAAGAGCTAATATCACAATTTAGATTAAGATAAAAACTATTAAACATGCCAAAAGCAATGACTCTTGAGATAAGCATATCAGAGCAGCCAGTAAACTGGAGATTCAGTTGTAATGGCAAATAACAAGGTAGAGTGGTGGTTTCTAGGGGCTGGGGTGGTTGCGGGGAACAAGGGGAAATGGAGTTGTTGGTTAAAGGCAAAAAATGTCACAGTTAAATAGGAGGAATAAATTTCAAGAGATCTATTGTACAGCAAGGTGACTATAGTTAATTATGAAATATTGTTTTCTTGAAAAATGTAGAGAGTGGGTGTTATGTGCATTTACTACAAAAATGATAACTGTGAAGTAATACATTTGTTAATTAGCAAGATTTAACTGTTCAACAGTGTATTTGTACTTTAACATATCATGTACACAATATAAGCAGGCAATGTTGTCAATTAGTAAAATAAAAATGTTTTAAAAGAATAAGTACAGATTACTAAAAATACATTATTGGAAATTGAGTCAAAAAGGTTTGATGTAATGATGGACAAAAGGACGATTTTTTTTTTTTAATTTGGAACTGAAAATCAACAGACTACTGATAAATATGGGCTTCCAGAATTAGTAAATTTCGCAACTCCACAGAGCCACTGACTGAGGCCCAACTTATTGAATGCAATGCTATAAAATGAAAAATAAATTATATCAATTATTTTTAGACTTAAGTGGTGGTTAAATCAAGAGAAAAGAGCAACATTTGTACCTGAAGTATAAAAGAATCATTAGTGGGACTATTATACGCTTTACTTTCCCAAGGTGATCACAATTTTATAAATTCAGTTTCATCATTACTAAGTAAAATACTTGGATTTAATTGGTTCCAACAGTATGTGCACTAAATTCCTTTGTCACATTTTATTTATACAAAATAAATTAAATTAAGTTGTTCGTATTTCAATTATATTACAAACAATTGACTAAGTTTCCATTCTGGATTTCATCTGAATTCTATATATGATGATACAGTTATCAAATTCATAACAGTCATAAAACTCTACTTCATTCTCATGTTTTTGGATTGAATTCAAATTCTCAAAACTAAAATTTTTATATTCAAGTTGACCTCATTAAGATATTATAAAAGTGTTCAGTTGAACTAAACCAAAGCTTTCCACTTTGGTAGGAGCACCCTCAAATCTCCTCACCAGTAAAATCTATTTAATTTTCCCATCATTGAAATGGTGCTCTCATTCATCGGTGTGGTCTGAACAAGTTTTAAGTTTGACAATGAGTGCATGTCACATGGGGCTAATCAGTTTAACCTTAGTAGTGACCAGACCTGAGTCAATAACTATATTTACAAAAATGAGAAATCTAAAACCACTTTTGACAGATTTTTTTCTGTATGTTGATCTTCATCTAAAGAATTTCTAGAAGCTTAAACTCATAACAGCAACTTTCCAAATTTAACATGTACTGTAAAGCAAATGTAACCATTTGGTATTATCGAACACAAGATTTCACTGAATCTGAAGAGCTATCAAAGTGCTACTTGTATTAAAGGATGATCTTGCAGACAGATGCCTTTTTTATTACACCTTTCAGACCTTCAGTAAAATTACAGAACAGATGCCAAATCTGTGTTTTATTTTAGCAAAAAGTAGGCTTTTAGGAAACACTGGTGATGACTCATACCTTGCTGAGCACATTAGATACCTGCAATCGAGACAATAATGTCATATGCTTTCAAAAAAATTGACTTGCAAAGACATTCCAGAAGGAGCACATTTTAAAAAGAAAAACAAATTCTAATGAATATTCTCATTTTTATCTAAGTAAATGTTTCATTCAACGGTATTTTATTCAAAATAATACCTATTATTTAATTGTAAACTCAATATGGATCATGTTTCCATTTTTCTTTTCTCTTCTCTTCATGCTTATTGCATCAAATTTCAGTCTGAGTTTATTTTGCGGCATCAGTTTCCTTTGTGTTTTTGCAAATTTTCATCACATGGGCTGGTTAGATTTAAAACACCATGGAAAGTATAGGGAAACAACTAGCCTTTCTTTTTCCTCATATTCAAAACACCCTCTGCTATAAATAATTAACATTTATTCTACAATTTTTCACTTTCAGCTAGTGATTTCCAGGAATATCATGGAAAGTTTATGATTCTTTTCCTTCAGTTTTAAAATCTTTTATTTCTAATTTTTCTTTGTGCTACGTTGTAAGCACCACACTATTATTATTTTAATGATGTCATCTGAGCTTTACTGTTTTAAAATATTATTCCACCTATCTGGCTTTTAGAAACATAAATAGAGATGGAGTCTGGAGATTAAAAAACTATCTATTTTCAAATGTAATAGATTTATTGTAGTTAACATTTTCAAACTTTTCCAATGGTTTCACTTATTTAACAAATAGATATTTTGGAAGGTATGTAGTAGGAGAATTATAATGATTTTGATGCTATCTAAAGGCTTGGTACAAAATAATTGGTAAAATAAAATTTACACAGCAGAATTAGCTAAATAGGTTTAACCACAGAGCAGAATGAGGAGAATACAATTTAATACTGGAACAGAATGTATTTTTAAACCATCTGAGTTAGAAATTGATTTATTAATATCTTCATCAAGTGTAATGCTTTTATACCCAGAGTGACCATAGGCTAGACACATAAACTCAGAGAAATAATGGATGCCAAGTATTTTATAACTGTAAAGATCTAGACAAATGTGGTTTATTCTTTGGCATAATAGATTCCCAAATCTGAAAAAATTAAAACTCAATAAATGTGTATCATTATTCTTAGTGTATCTTTCTTTTACATGTAACTAAGAGAAGTGAGGACTCAAGACTCGGGTTAAATTTAAGTGACTATTTTTATTCTATGTGTGCTTTTTAATTGGTCTTTTTTTAAAATTATCCCTAGATATGAGTGTAACAGATTCCAGGAAACTAGAGTTGTTTCTGAGTTACTGATTAGATTACAAGTTCATCAACTCTTAATTTTATTACACTAACATAGCCCATGCCTGTCTATGGATAGGAGCAGGTAAACACATTCTTTGGAATGATTACATTAGGATTAACCAGTAAGTCTCCTGATCACTGGTAATAAAACAAGAATCTTCTTAACATGTAAAACGTATTCCCAATGGTGTTTTCAACTTTTTGTTTTGTTTTGTTTATTCAAATTAAAGCCAGTTTTTCCTTCCTCCAACATGAGTACATTTTTATTTTAAATGTATTTATAAACATTATAAAATAATTTATTTTTTGTATGGCATAATGGTTACAGTTAATGGCATTATATTGTATTCTTGAAAAATGCTGAGAGTGAATAAGTGTTCTCACTGCAAAAGTAACTATGCAGGGTAATGCATATGTTAATTAGCTAGATTTAACTATTTCAAAATGTATATATATTTCAAAACACCACGTTGTACACAACAAATACATATTATTTTCTCTGCCAATATAAATAAATTATTTATTTATTTATTTTATGTTTGTAGAGGTATTCAATCTTTAGGATGTATGAATATTCTTAATGCAAATGTTTAAAACTGCTTCTCAGGGAAGTGGAAAGAAAACTTTAGGGAGAAAAGACCTACTTGGAGAGTTTCAACTTTTCTCCAAAATGCAATGGACTGTTTCCACTACAACAATTTGAAAGTTCTGGATATTTACAACTTATTAAAAGGTTGCCAAATATTTACAATGTTTCATTTATCTATAAGAATGGCCCATGGTAGCAACAAATAGCTTTCAATAATGTCCCTCTTTCCCAACAAGCAAAAGCACTCAGACAAATAATTTGTGTATATTTGACTGATTGTTTTAGATGCATTCATCTCTATTGATCAGCACTTCTTAAAAACAGGCTCATAAGGCACTCACATAAAAGCGGCAAACCATTTAGCAAAACATTCTATGCTTAGCCAAATGATAGTATTTGCTAAGGAGATTGAAAATTCTGTCTTGCTGACAATGACTCTTGCTAACTATAGTTTAACAAGCTCTCTAGTAATACCACAGAACATATTTATATTCACATATTTTCATTCAAGCCTGAATTACCGACTCAAGACAAACATTGTACCTTTAAAAATATTTATATAAGTAATATGAGCAGTTAACAAAACTTATTTACTTCTCCATACCGTTAGAAAGGAAAGGTAGTGAAACATTTGATAGTGTAAGGACTCCATGATCTGTTTTATATAAAATAAAATAAATACCTCCATTTAAGGTATTAGACTCAAGTTCAGAATCCATATCCCTAATTTATTAGGTTGGTGCAAAAGTAATTGCAGTTTTTGCCATTACTTTAATAATTTTCTTCCAAATACTGGTGTGCAAATACATCAATGTGGAATTTGAACCTAAAGAAGTAGGATTCAAGGTAAATTTGAGTAAGATATTTAAAAATCCATTCTATTTATTACAAGATCCACTGCTAATAAAAAAAGTGGAAATCATGGGTTTCCTTCCTGCCTCAGTATTTTAACACTCCAATAGAATAAATTAACTAGTTAGAATTTTTTTTTTTGACGATATCTAGAAATTTCACTCCCTAACCAAAATTTTATATTCTATTATCTCTCACTTTTCCATATTTAGTGAATTAGTTGTCTAATTTAATCTACTTCCTTTTTACCAGGGCCAGCCATTTCAGCTGTGCTCCTCTAAAATTCAGGAATATTTCACCTCCTTAATCTTCTACCTTAATTGACATTCAAACTCTCAACCCTGGATAATCCCTCAAAGTTCTCCATTTACCATTGTCGTAATATGCTTCTTCCAACTGATTTTCTTGAAAGGAGTGCTGTTTAACAGCTTGTTCAGCTCTTGGTGCTGCTCTAACCCTGATCCCTCTGTAAATTCTTAATTTCCTTCATTCCCAGATGTTGTAGAATAAAACAATATATAATTTTCAGTCTCCTGGCTGACACATATCGTGTTTTAAATTTAGCTGGGCCAATAATTATTTTACTTACTCTTCATTTTCTTCTAAAATCCTCCAAAGGCAGCTGGTCCCACATTTCCAATACCATTTTCATCTCCAATCTCCCCTCCACCTCACCCTTAATGACCGCTAATATACAACAAAACAATTATCAAGCATCATCTGTAAATCCCACTAAACATTCATGTAGTCTCATATTTTCTCTAGTTTTAAAGAAACAGTATTCCACTTTCATTTCAGATTAGTTTCAGCCTTTGTGCTATAAATTCTATCACCTTTCATATCTCAAAAATTTTGTTCCATCAATAATTTTTCACTTTGTCATCTTCAAAATTCTCTACTGGCTCTTTCTTCACGGCAAATACAGATGTTTCTTTTCTTCAGCCTAAAAAACTTATTTGACTTCAATGCACCCTTGAATTCACCTTATAAAGATACCTTTTCAAATGTTTTTATATTGAAATACTTCTCAAAGGATGCTGTGCTCACTGCTTCTATTTTCCTATATTCTATAGTCTCTTTCATTAATTGCAATGTAAATTGTATATATGCTCTTCTCTACTAAAAAATTATCTGTCACAGAGCACTGATAATGGCCAGTTCACAAAATTCACATCTCAGTAACTTTTTCCTTTTTTTTTTTTAAGACAGGGTCTTGTCACCCAGGCTGGAGTGTAGTGTTGCAATTACATCTCACTGCAGCCACAACCTCCTGGGCTCAGGTGATCCTCCCACCTCAGAGTCCACAGTAGCTGGTACTATAGGCACGCACAACTACACCTGGCTAATTTTTGTATTTTTTGTAGAAACAGAGTTTCACCATGTTGCTCAGGCTGGTCTCAAATTCCTGGGCTCAAGAGACCTGCCTATCTTGGTCTCCCAAAGTGCTGGAATTACAGGCTTGAGCCTCTACCCCCAACAGTAACTTAAATCTCTCTTCATCTTTTAAAATATGTCTGAGCTAAACAGTCCTCATTCTTTATATCCCTGTATTCCTGTCTCCATTGAAGCTTGCTTCTTCTTTCCATCCATAAGTGGATTCATTTCCCACAGTTTGTACTTGAAACTTATGGGTTTTAGTCTATACTCTCTTTTGAGGACTTAGCTGATATGACTTTGAAATTCTTTCTTTTGCTCAATTTGTTGACCCATATTTACAAATTTTTTTGTATCTGTCAGTGACCTGATCCCACTTTGGGAGAACTCAAAATAATTCCCCAAGTTTACTTGCTGCCCGTTTATCTTTATGTTTTCCATGAGGTTCCTTGTTATATTCTTTCCCATTATATCCACTTAATATTTCAATCTTCCTTAGCCCCTTTCTTTATGACTATTCCCTCTCCATTGTCCGAAGGTCAATGCTGTCACAAGATTTAGTTTTAGTTCTATCTCTACTGGCATAAATCTCATATTTTTGTCTTTATTCATTGCTTCTATTATTGCTTTAATCTACAAGAAAATGCTATGAAATAGGTATTACTTTCATGATAGAGATAAGAAAATGACACCTTAAGAATATAGTTTGGTTTCCTAATATCTTTTTTAAAATCATTGTTGCAATTGTATTCATACTAAAAATAGTATAGATGACTATGCCCACAATTAATGAACACTTAGACAAATATCTACGTACAACACACCTGTGTGGGAAAAATCATGTCATTTTGTACTTTAGTGTTATCATTTTTTAGCCTAAAAGGTATACTAATAAGAGAGGAAAAAGGAAATATCTCTTAAAATGCTTCTCAAAATCCAAGAAAGCTCATATAACATTTTTAAACCACTTGATTGAGGTATGATTGATATGCAAAAGCAATACATATTTAATGTATAGCTTAATGCATATGCTATATATATTTAATGTAACTTGATAAGATTAGAGATAAGTATACACCTGTGAAATAATCACAATCCACACAGTAAACTTCTTTGTCATCTATAAAAGTTGTTTCCTATCCTCTCATTACTATTATTATCATATGATAAGAACACTTAAAATAAGATCTACCCTCCTAACAAATATTTAAGTATACAGTACAGTGTTGGTATATTTATATTAGTGCCTACTACAAATATTATCAGATAATTTAAAAATAAGTATACAATTGGAAGTTAGAATATCTGAATAAAAGACCATTAAAAAGAAAAGATAGTACCTAGCCACAATATTTTTTCTCATAAATGAAAATACTGAGTTTGGCTGATGAGGAATTTTACAGATTCACGATGCTTATTTTTTCTATACCACAGAAAACAGGTACTTGTAATCATATAAGTATATCTGACACCATATGTTTACTGATATGACACACTGAAAATCCACAATATTATTTATATAGTATTCATCTAAAATATTTACATTGAATCTAGTTATCAGAGAATACAGATAATTGGATATTATATTTTGAAAATTATCTTTGACTTTAGAAAAACGCCAAGGTCAGCAAAACAAAGCAACAAAAATATTACAAGGGAAATGTTATAAATTAAAAGAGTTTAAATAGCATAATGACAAAAGAGAGTGTGAAACTTGACTAGATCATGAATATAAGAAATAAAAAAAGGTATGGGAAACATTTTTTGGACCAATCAGATAAATTTGAATATGGAGTATATAGTATTAGATAACATTTTGAATTAATATAAATTTTCTTATACATGGGAATAGTATTTCAGTTTGTAGAAAAATTGCCTTATACTTAGAAGATGCATTTTGAAATATTTGTGGGTGAAATGTCTCATAAAGATTCAGCAAAACAAAACATAAAAATATGTTTACATATGCATATGTAAATTTATACATACATATTAGAGAGAAAGCAAACAGGACAAAGCACTAATTCATAAAGGTGAAGGGTATAAAATGCAGGCTTCTATAGTACTATATTCTTGAACCACTGTAGGATTTTAAATTAATTATCAAAATTTAAAGTTTGGGAAAAATAAACAAATGTGTTATTTTTTGGCAAAAGAAAATGTACAAATTTATCTGCAAATGTATTCATAGTGCTTTATAAGGAAATTCTATCAAACAGCCCATGGGCAGAACATATCAAAATTACCTAAACCTTTTTAGGAAATTCTTTTCAATTTATTATTTAACAACCTTGACAACAAAATTTGACAAAGACAATGGCAGGTCAATCATCCTCATAGACATAAATATAAAAACAAAAACAAAATATTAGCAAACTGATGCCAGCAATATATAAAATGCAAAAAAGGAAAAGGTTGCAGGGAGTTTGAGGGGAAGAGGGATTATCCCAAGAATGCATGTTTGAAATACTATTAGAACATCAATTAATATTTCTCACTACAAGATCAAATTAAAAGAAAAATCATAACAATGTCAGGAGAAGCCAAAAAATAATTAAATAAAATTCTTTTATCAATTCCTGATTTTAGAAATACCAATTAAAGTAGAAATAGAAGAGAATTTCCTTAGTCAGATAAACTGTAGGTACAAAAACCTTCAATAATTATCATACCTATCGGGAAACATTTAGCATTGCTGACTACAGACAGTGAACAAGGACCTGTGCTGATTCACAGGTTTCCTGTTAACAGAACAGACTCTAAAGAATGACATCATTTCCTGCCCTTGACCTTGTTCTCTTCAATAATCCTATCAGGGATTTGGGTGAAGGTGGATAGAGCAGGCATTTCAAACTTGGGATTCAGTTTGGAAGGATATAGTGACAAAACAAAGTCAGAATTCCAAATGACCTCAACTAGCAGAAATGCTTGCTGCAAATAAGCAAAATGGAATTTAATAAATATCTTTATTGAGGTTCAAAATCAATTACATACATGTGGTTTGTGGGAGAATCTGTTTGGTAAGAGCAGATGTGAGAAAAAGTAGAAAAACTTTATAAGCTCAATATAGGCCAAAAATTTAGAAAGCTGATAAAGCAAAAAAAAAAAAAAAAGAAAAAAGAAAGAAAGAAAGAAAGAAAGAAAAAAGAAAGAAAGAAAGAAAGAAAAGAAAAGAAAGGAAGCAAACTAATCATGATCTCTATTTTAAAAATTACTTATTTATAAACAAGCACCAGAAGGGAGGCAGATCTAGCTGGCATAATGTCCTTATTGTTCGTAAATCTGATATCTACAGCACAATTTTCAGTACCACATTTCAGAAAGACATTGGCTCTTGTATGGGGTGTGGTTCAGAAGATAAATACTCTAAAAATCATGTTCCATAAGAAAGGAGTAAAGGAGTGGATCATATTATACTTGGAGTATTTCTTTAAGTGGATATGAGCACATTCTTCGAATAATAGAAAGTACTTAGAATTCACTATATATTAGATTATGTTCTAGGTAATTTATATTTGTAATCTAATCTTCCTATGTCTTAACCCAATTTTATAATGGAGGAAACTGATTTTCAGAGAGACTGAATTTGATCAAGACACTTAGTCACAATCAGAGATGAATGCAAGCTCATATTTAGCTTCAAAACATGGCTATGCCCGTCCCCTTTTTCTACCATGAATCCAGCTGTGTGAGGAGCTGTCATGTGTACAGGACAGAGAATTCTGATGGTCCTCCATGAAAAGGAAAATAATAAGTAGAACACAATTAAGTTGGTTCAAAAGAGACTACCTTTAAAATCTTTTAAACCAACAGTCTACCTATGAATGACAAGCTGACACAGCAATACCAATAACTCTATGGAAGTACACCACTTTCAAGGTCAGGTGCAGTAGCTCATGCCTGTAATTCCAGCACTTTGGGAGACTAAGACAGGAGCATTGCTTGAGCCCAGGAGGCCAAGGCCACAGTGAGCCATGAACATGCTACTGCATTCCAGCCTGGGCGACAGAGCTGGATTCTGTCTCAAAACAAAAAACTACACTGCTGTCATATTAATTTTCAATAAATACATTTAAAATAATTTCTAAAGTGTTGAAACCATTTTGCTATTTATCAGTGCCTACTTAAAAAGAAAGTGATATGACGTAGGCTTAGTAAGAGTCAGAACATGTAGTTTCTTTAAGACAAATCTGAAACTTTGGATGATTATCATAATCTCTATTAGATTCATTTATCTCAAGGATAGACTGAAGAGATGTGCATGGCTGGTTGGTTTCTAAGGCTTCTTTCTACTGTACAATTATGTGATTTTTAAGACCACCTACAAAAAAAAAAATCTTACGTGTGATTTCAAGTCAGAATGTTGTAATCTCATTTTGCCTGTTTGAACAAGTTATCCCAAATGAGCAATTAAGCCTTTGTGTCCTTAATCGAAGTTCAGTTATAGGTATAGATATTGGGTAGATTTAAAATTGTTTTTAATATTTTCACAATTTAAAAATGTGGAAGAGGTTTCCTTATTGTTATTAAAAATTAATTTATGAGTAAGTATGAATTAAGTATAAATATAAATATTTAATTATTTGAAACATTAACTATTTCAAAGAAACAATTTTGCATATCTTGTCAAAACTCTCTTGGTACCCTTTGACCCAGAAACTAATATTAGAGATGACCACAGTTTGGAAGGAAGAGATTATTTCAAGACACCATCAGCATATGTAAACACATTGTTATAATGTCTAAATTTGGCTCTGTAACATCATTTAATCTTACAAGACTGAAATAGTTACTGTGAACTATGACCTAGAATCATTGTGAGAATAGGGCTCAATAATTTATTTTTGAAATAACTTTGCAATAGAGTTCCAAACAATAAATGAGGTTTTAAGTAGATAGGCTTTTATTTAGGAATCTTCCTGTTAATGCTGTAGTTGACTATACTGAACCTTTATATAGAAGACTGAAGTCACCACATAGAGCAAGAATAGTACAGATACCTTTTTAAAGACTTTCAAGGGAAAATATTAACTTTCAATATGTAGTTTCATTTAAAAGTACATGCTATTTTTAAAAAAGTGATTGACTATTCTGCTTACCTTAAACACAGCATGAATTACCAGCTAAGTTACAAAGAATTGTTATACACTAACTTACCCTGGAGCCTTAGAAATACTTTCGGAAATGCCACAACTTAGTGTCATCAGTATGATTACCAAATGGCCACATTTACGAAGTACAGAAGACCATTCTGAATGTACACTAACTCTGCCATAGTCTAAAAGTCACTTTTTCCACAAATTTATGATAAATTTCCAACTAGTCAATAATACAGAGTGAATAAAATAAAATTTGATTGTAATTTTTTAATCTGTCTGAAGGTGGTTTTTAATTGATAAAGCATTTATCTATAATACTTATGCTAGTACAAGTCTGAAAAATCACTGGCACACTTTTTCTTATTAGGTTCAATATCTCAAGGTAGATAATTCATTCATAAGAAAGTGGTCCAAATTATTTTCACTTCATTCTAGAAATTGTAGATATTATATCATCATTTATGTAAATTTAATTGACATTCAGAAATGAGACTTTTTCTCATGTCTAGTTGAACACTCTGGTTGAACAAGATACAATATTAAATACACCAGCATGAGCAAGTACTGGAGTTCCTATTGAGCCCATTGACTTTTCTTCGACATCCCCATTGCTCTGTAATTTAAAGCAGTGAGAAATGAGGTATTCTGTCATTTATACGGGATAATGCTACGATTTCTAATATTCAGTTCTGTTGTTAGAGATTGTAAAATAAAATCTATCCAGTACAGTTTTATAGTATTATTAGATGACTTTTTTTTTTCAAAGCGATGTACTTCCTACAGCAAAATAGAGAATTATTTAAAGCCAGCAAACCAAACTATTGTGCAAACCTCATTGATTTACTGTTGCCACTCTCACAGACAAATAACTCTCAGTCATGCAAAATGATATGGTCATTTGTCTTCTGAAAATGGGCAAGGTGATTTTATTTTATTCTCAACTGTTTCATTCTTGGGCGTTGCAGCCTTCTATTAAATGAGATTGTTATGACCAATCTGTCACTTTGTGTTTGATTATGTAAAGAAATTTTAGCAAGTTACTTTGATTTTTGTATCTATCAACTTTATTGTCCTATTTCGCGACCTATGGTGGAGAGCCGACTAGCATAAAATCATGGAGAAGTGTCTTCTCAAGGTTTTCCCAAGGGAAAGAATCTATATATCATCACCAGGCAATGAAACATTATTTCCCATAGCTTTACCACTCCTATTTCCTCACTATCACATAAGGCAGACAGCTGTTTCAGACAACTGCAGAAACAGCTATGGGCAAAAAAAAAAAAAAAAAAAAAAATATGGCCTGAAGGGAATTAAATTTAGAGGTAGCAAAATCTGTTCAGCAAGGCTTAAGGAAAGAAACA
>CAUYQU010096310.1:0-26792 GCA_963574635.1 Cheracebus regulus
GGAGATAGCATGGAGAGAAATGCCAGATATAGGTGAAGGGGAGGAAGGCAACAAATTACACTGCCACGTGTGTACCTATGCAACAATATTGTATGTTCTTCACATGTACCCCAAAACCTAAAATGCAATAAAAAAAAAAAATTTAGTAGCGTCAGTTCCACATTACACCAGTTAAATCTGTTTTCTTGTTTCTATTTTTCTTGCTTCTTATTTTATAGCACCCTCAATGCCATTCTTATATCAGGTTAAATGAAAAGTTTTTGAGAGATAGTTCTCTTTATTTTTCATTTTATTTTTAGTTGACAATGATAATTATATGTATTTATGGGGTACAATGTGATGTTTCAATACATGTATGTTATGGAGTAATGAAATCAGGCTTATTAGCATATCCATCACCTCAGATACTCATCTTTTCTTTGTGATGAGAACATTTAAAATCCATTCTTTTGGCTATTTTGAAATATACAATACACGGTCTATAGTCACCAAGTGGTAGACACTTAGGTTAGGGTTAGGGTTAAAGTTCTAGAATAAATCACCAGAAACTAGTCTTCCTGTCTAACTGAAATGTTGTAACCTTTGACCAACATCCCCCCCTGTCCCCTCCACATTCCCCGCTACCCTCACTGGCCCAGTCTCTGGCAACTACCATTCTGCTTTCTACTTCTATGACATCAACTGTTTTAGATTCCAACTAGAAGTGAGATCATTTGGTATTTGTCTCTCTGTCCCTGGCTTATTTCTCTTGGGTTCTTTAGGCCCATCCATGCTGTTACAGAAGACAGAATTTTCTGCTGTTTAAAGGCTGAATAGTATTCCATTGTGTATATTTGCCCCATTTGAAAAATCCATTCACCCACTGATGGGCACTTTGGTTGCTGCCATATCTTGTTATTGTGAGTAACACAGCAATGGACATGGGAGTGCAGGCATCTCACTGGCACACTGATTTCCATTCCTTTGGAAATAACACCCAGAAGTGGGATTGCTGCATCATACGGTAATTCTATTTTTAGTTTTTTGAGGAACCGTCATAGTTTTCCAAATGGCTGTACTAATTTACATTCCCACCAACAGTATACGAGGGTTCCCCTTTCTCTACATTCTCATCTATAAGGGATATTTCTTAAGCTGACCCTCAGTAAGTCCAGTACTTATTCATAAGGATTCAACTGAATTCGATGTCAATACATTTTCAGCCTTGGGCTCATCTAAGCTTCCACAAACTAATTTCATCTATTTTAATACATGCACATAGTAAACAGAAGACAAAAATACCAAAAGATACACAGTGAAAAGGAAGTCTCCTTTTCACCTCATCTCCCTGAGGCGATTGTTTATACTGGCCTGTTCTGTTTCCTCCCGGACATCGTCTCTGCATCCACACTTCTGTACTTACACAGAAATGCATTTTAGAACACTGAACCCTGTGTGTGCTTTGATGTGTTGGTAAATGGTTTGGGGAGTGGAGGAGTAAAATTTGGAAATACAGTACTCTATCCAACTCACGGTGCATATTAGCATATTAAAATCTCCGAATGTTTCTAAAACTTACTTGAACACAGAATCTTTTTGGGGAAAAGTTCTTGAAGGCTTTTCATGTTTTCTATATTGGCATTTTCTGATACTATATCTAAGTGAATGCTCATGTGGCAGGATCATTTGATAAACTAGCCAATGCGTCTTCAGCCCTGGTCATTCCTGGCCCCTGTGACCTTTCCCCTATTGGGCATACACTACAGTACTCTGGGCTCCCGACCCCAGGGAAAGAGGGGCAGAGAAACATAAAAATGTCCATTCTGAATTTCTGGTTTTCAAAGTACATCTTTGAGACAACAGAATGAGACAAAGAGTATTTGTTTGTTTGTTTGTTTGTTTTGAGACAGAGGCTGGCTCTGTTGCCAGGCTGGAGTACAGTGGTGTGATCTTGGCTCACTGCAACCTCCGCCTCCTGGGTTCGAGTGATTCTCCTGCCTCAGCCTCCAGAGTAGCTGGAACTACAGGCACACGCCACTACGCCCGGCTACCTTTTTTTTTTTTTTTTAATTTTTAGTAGAGGCAGGGTTTCACCATGTTGGTCAGGCTGGTCTCAAACTCCTGACCTCAAATGATCTGCTGGCCTCGGCCTCCCAAAGTGCTGGGATTACAGGCGCAAGCCACAACACCCAGCCGAGACAAACATTTTGCATCTCAAAAGTCAAAGCCCCAAGGAACTCAGGGCAGGCAGTTTATGGCAGAATTAATAGATTTGGATGAATGTAAGAGAATATTTTTTTCCTGCCCTAGATTAAAAGATTAAGAATCTCTGAATTGAGTGCAGGGAGAAAAAAAGTCAGAAAAGAAGCCACAGATTAGGTACTGGTGACTGTCTCTGAGAAAGAGAATGCATGAATAGAATCCCCAAATAAATCTGAAGATCTGAAAACAAGAGCACCTATGCTCTATCCCCATTGGTAACTCCAAGGAGAAATCAAATCTCATTAAGAAGCTCCAGGCCGGGTGGCGGTGGTTCACGCCTGTAATTCCAGCACTTTGGGAGGCAGAGGTGGGCAGATCACAAGGTCAAGAGTTCAAGACCATCCTGGCCACCATGGTGAAACCCCATCTCTACTAAAAATACAAAAATTAGCTGGGCATGGTGGCATGCACCTGTGGTCCCAGCTATTCAGGAAGCTGAGGCAGGAGAATCACTTGAACCAGAAGACAGAGGTTGCAGTGAGCCAAGACTGCCACACTGCACTCCAGCCTGGTGACAGAGCGAGGCTCCAAGGCTGAGATAGCATGAAGCGTTTGTGCTAGTACTGGGTTCTGTAAGGGATAGAAACTCCGTAATAAGGAATTTATACACTAATAAGTTTATTTCTATTTATAGTAAAAGGCCAGGCACAGTGGCTCGTGCCTGTAATCCCAACACCTTGGAGGCCAAGGTGGGAGGATTGCTTCAGGCCAGTAGTTCAAGAACAGTCAACATCGTAAGACTCTGTCTCTACAAAATAAAAATAAAATTAGCTAGCCATGGTGGCTCGCATCTGTAGTCTCGGTTACTTGGGAGGCTGAGGCAGGAGGATGGCTTGAGCCCAGGAGTTCAAAGCCGCAGTGAGCCATGATCATACCATTGCACTCCAGCCTGGGCAACAGGGCAAGATCTTGTCTCTAAAACAAAAAAAAGTAAAAGTCCAGGTAGGTTTCCCAGGGCTGTAAAGGTGTTTCACACTTTTGAGAGCCCAGGCTCTTCTCTGCCTTGCATGACCTCAACATCATAATCCAAGACAGTAGTATCCATGTTCTGGGCAGCAGAATGGAGAGAAAGACAAAAAAAGAGCAAAGAGAACACATGCTGTTTCCTATGAAGTGTGTTTGGAGCTCCTGCGTATTTCCATCACATCATTTGACCAGAAGTTAGTCATGTATTAGAGTTTGAATTGTGATCCTCAAAAGATATGTTGATGTCCCAGCCCCCGATACCTGTGAATGTCACCTTACTTGGAAAGAAGATCGTTGCCGATATATTAAAATGAGGTCACTGCTGGGTGCAGCAGCATGCAGTGGTAATCCCAGCTATTCAGCAGGCTGAGGTGAAAGGATTGCCTGAGCCCAGGAGTTTGAGACCTGTTCAGGCAACACAGTGAGACTCCCATCTCAAACAAACAAACAAAAAAGATGAGCTCAGCCAGGCACAGTGGCTCAAGTCTGTTATCCCAGAACTTTGGGAGGCTGACATGGGTGGATCACGATGTCAAGAGTTCAAGACCATCCTGGCTAACATGGTGAAACCCTGGCTCTACTAAAAGTACAAAAATTAGCTGGGCATGATGGCACACGCCTGTAGTCCCAGCTACTCAGGAGGCTGAGGCAGGAGAATACCTTGAACCCAGAGATGAAGGTTGCAGTGAGTCGAGATCGTGACACTGCACTACAGCCTGGATTAAGACTCCATCTCAAAAAAAAGAAAGGGGGAAAAAAAGATGAGGTCATTAAAGTGGGCCCTAATTCAATATAACAGATGTCCTTATAGGATGAGGAAAAGAAGCCCAGAGGGAAAAGATGCCATGAGACACTAGAGGCAGGGGTTGGAGTGATGTGTCTATAAGGCAAGGAATGCAAGGGTTGCTAGCAAACACCAGAAGCCAGAAGAGGCAACAAAGGACTCACCCCTCAGGTTTCAGAGAGAGCATGGCCCTGCTTTTGGATTTTAGCCTCCATAGTTGGGAGACAATCAGTTTCTGTTTTCAGTCCCTCGATTTGTGGCACTTGGGTAGAGAAGCCCTGGGAGGCTAACACACCTGACCACACCTGGCGGTAAGAGAGGCCAGGACATAGAGTTATTCTTCGGGGCAGCTGTGTGAGATTCTGTTACCATGGAAGAAGAGGAGAACAGAAAGTGGGGAATAAGTGGAGCATCTGCCATAGGCGTTGAGCCCAGCAGGCTTGAGAACATCTCACCAAGTCCCCAAGAACTCAACAACATACTTACCTAGGGAGCAGTAGAATGACCTCCGCACGTGGCCAAGGGCAGTGCAGACATGGCACTAAGAATCTAGTGGGGGTGGGGTGGACATGGTTTATCCTAATCTCTTGTCCCCATGTACTCCTTCCTGGGGACCAGAGATTAGGATAAACCATGTCCACCCTAGCCCCGTTCTTTCTGGAGGAGTCTTTGCAGCAGAAACTGAAGGTGAAGAGAACAGAGAGGAGGGAACAGGATGGACACCAAGCTGGGGCCTCAGGAGGCAACACCAAGACCTCAGCCCTGAACACTGCAAAGGAGCAGGTTTCCGGATATGGTCAGGGTGCCATCAAGAAAAGATACTGTTTCTAGGGTCATGTCTGGTTATAATCTGTTCACTTTGTTCAGTACCAATGATCACTTTCAGAGCAGAGGCTGGGATGGAGAGTTTGGAATTCAAGTTCTAACGCATCCTAGAGCCAATCTCCTTGAGGGCAGGAACCTTATTTTCTTATTTATTACTGCATCCCCAGGCCTTGGAAAAGGACCTGGCTCATAGTTGGTTCTTATTTATTCTGAGAAGGAAAGGAGGAATGACTTCCTTCTGGGGACTGTCCTCAAGCTGGACTGAGCCAGGTTCTATGGCCACCTGAGGAAGCACACCGCAGGGTTTGGGGCACAAAGAATCCTTGGCAAAGTCCTCCCTCCCTCACTCCCTCCTTCCAAATACCAGTGAGTAGATGCCCACCTGTAGGAACGTCTGGCCTGGGCTCTGTGGCTCCAGACCCACGTTTTTCACTGTCTGCTTGCCATCTCCAGCAAGACAAGGTGGCATTCAGGCTCCCTGCTGCTCAGCTCCAGCAAATTCTTCCCCTTCCTGCCATGCACACTGCAGCTAGTGGAGTCATTTTCCAGGGTGGGATTTTCCTCTCCCACCCTCCCCCGTTAGGAAAAATCCTTCCTCTCCTGGGCTCCCATCGCTGCCTGAACCCCACTCAGCCTGCCCCGGCAGAAATGAAAGCCAGGGACAGGATTTCCCCTGAAGTCTTCTCTGCCAGCGCCAGTTCCTCTTCCACTCTCCGCCACCCAAGGGCCGCTCCTCTTACAGTAAACGATGGTACCTGCATGGAAAAGGAATTCAGGAAGAGGAGAAGGTGAGGGGAGGAGAGAGGTGTGTTTTGGAGGAACTTGATAGGAGGTGCATTGGGACACCTTGGAGGCGAAGAAGCTGCGTCTATCAGACTGCAACTCTTACTCCTCACCCTGCACAAGAATCCCAACCCGGTCAGAGAGACTCCGGGGATCAGCTAAGCTTGCAGCCAACTCTGTAAAGCCTGCCCAGCTACCGTGACGTCACGAGATCCCCGCTATCTCATTGGTGGCTATTTTCTCTCCCGCTTGTGGGTCCTGGAGACACAGGAGGTTTCCTTGACAACTGCAAGTTGGCTCCAACTAAGCCGCCCACGTGGGCCTCCCCGGGCTGCTGAAGAAGAAGGGATCCCCCAGGGCAGAGGCGGCTACACCCGGAAAACCAGGAAACCGGAAGCGCGGATCCTGTCTATTCTGGACTCGCTGCTCAGCACTAGCGCGGAAAGAAGGCCCGGCGAGGCGAGCGCCCAGCCTCCATCCGGACTTCAAAGCCGCTGGCTGGCCCTGGTTTTCTCATCACCGCCTTGTACTAGTCTTCTCGCTCGGACATCAGCTTCCTATATATAGACCCAGGAGCCGCTCGTGATGTTCCGTAAGCAGGTTCCGCTTCAGAATCAGAGGTGCCTAAGCAGGAACCTGGATGCTAGACCTGCCCTTGCTGCTGGCCTCAGTTTCTTTACCTGTAAAATTGGGATATTGGAACTGTGAAATTAAATCACTCAGACTTAAAAGAATTCCAACTTAAAACTGCTGGAACTTTACATGATTCCGAGCCTTGAGAGGAATGTGGTATGCAGCCTGAGTCATGTGGTATGCAGCTGCAACCTCTGCCTTTTTTCCACTGTAAATAATTAAGAAGATCAAGTAGCACCGAAGATAAGACCCCCTTAGATCATTGCCCCTCCTCGCAGTCATAATCTTCCTTGGAATGTAGCAATCTGAAACCAACCAAATGTCTGTAGGTATGCACCTTGCATGCACACCTGTAATCCTGCTGGAACTTCCGTGTCTCTGCCTATGTAATTGAAACCTTAACTTCACTTTGGAAACGCAGACTCCGTTTGTTTGGAGTCAGCCCTTTCCTGAGTGGCCATCCTCAATCTTTGCGCTCAGATAAACTCTAGGCTTATTTACATTTTCTGAACTTCATTGTTTAAGGTTGACAGAATGCAGGGGGTAGGGGGAGAGTGCAGTGGAGGGACATTAGAACCCCTAGAGTCCTGTGATTCCCAGTCAGAGGGGTCTCTCAGCTGCCAGGTCTCTTTCAAGGGTTCAGGATGAAGTGACGTGCCCCAAGTCCCACAGTGAGGAAGTGGCTGAGTCGGAACACAGGTTATTTCCAGAGCTTCTAATTAGCAATTCACACAGAGATGTTTCAGAGCCTCTGCTTCCCCATTTGTAGAATGAGGTTTGCAAACCCTTCTTCAGTGGGATGCCCATAGAATTATGTGAAACCACTACAAAAAGTGCCAAACACATGGCTCTTAATAAATGGACATTATAATATCATTAATTTTTAATAAAGAAAATGAATTCTTATTAAATTTATATTCTGTGTTGGGTCCTCATGCTTATTCTTCTGTTAACTCATTCCTCTTTAAGCTAGTCTGGCTTCCTGGTCTTCCTCTCTCCACCTCACTTCCCACTTCTGTAATTCCTAGGGTCTCAGCTTGCTTCTCTTTCACCCTGGTCACTTCACTGTCTCCTCCAGTAGATCTCGGGAGGTTTGTACCCTAATCTGCTAGTCTCCTTCCCGTTCCAGGCATCAGTTTTTAAAATATATAGAGATTTACTCTAGGCTGGGCGCAGGGGCTCACACCTGTAATCCCAGCACTTTAAAAGGCCAAGGTGGGTGGATCCCGAGATCAGGAGTTCTAGACCAGCCTGGCCAATATAGTGAAACCTCGTCTCTACTAAAAATACAAAAATTAGCCAGGCATAGCGGTGCGTGCCTGTAGTCCCAGCTACTTGGGAGGCTGAGGTGGGTGAGTTGTTTGAACCTGGGAGGTGGAGGTTGCAATGAGCGGAGATCACGTCACTGCACTCCAGCCTGGGCAACAGTACAGGACTCTGTCTAAAAAATAAATAAATAAATAGGAAAAAATTAGATTTATCCTAATCTGCTGTAAAATGTTACCCTATCTCTTAGCTTCCCTCTGTCCTCACTATTCCCAAAGACAAGGTTACAGAACTTTGCCATAATTAAGGGTTTTGCCGTTTTTATTATGGAAACACAATTGGATGCAAGGAGAATAACAAACTAGAGGTAATTATGGAGCTTAAGGAAATAATATCAAGTCCTCTGCCAGATGCTTAGATGTTGGCATCCCTCTGGGTACTGGCCTAAGCTGGCTTCTCACCTCAAGTACCCTCTCTGCAGATAGCTCCCACCTCTCTGTTGGCAGCTCAGATCTCTCCTGACCTATGGACTCATGTATTGTGCAACTCCTTCTTCCATTCAAGGGTACTGATCTGAGTAACTTCTCAGAGTAACTTCTAAGAGCACTTCTCTGAGTAACTCAAGAGGAACAAACCAGTGAGAGACAAGCCCCCACTTCTGATCTAAAAACCAGAGGTAGGTGGACCAGGCAGGAGTCAGCCAGATTGCCTGGATGCCAGCAATCTCAGTGATGGCAGCCCCAGATAGCTACAGATAACATGGCATCACCAATCTTAGCTGGTGGGAGGAAGCTAACTCTAGGGTGCATGAAGGTCCAGCAGTTCTTATCTCATCTCCAATAAGCCTAGACTAGGGAGATTGGCCGTTAGCCAGGCCTCAAAAGCCACTGAAAGTGCTGGGTGATGAAAAAGTGAAGTAGCAAGGCTCGTGCTGCCAGGGCTGATTGGTTAACAACCTCAGTTTACTCATCTGTAAACTGGTGAGAAAAATACTACCTGCCTCATAGGTAGTTATGGGGGATAAACAAGTGAAAGCATATGTAGACTTACTAAGTGGTATGTAAATCTTAGCTATCATTATCATTTGGAGAGGTGAGAAAATGGGGTAGCTTTTTTAGTGGGTAAAATAGAAAGATTGTCCACACACCTCTCTTCTTTTGCCAATGTGGTCTCTTCATATGAAGATACTCATAAGTTAATCTTTGTTTTTAGTTTCTTACTGAAAGAACTGCAATATTTACACACTATCACAGTGTAAATGAACTTCTGTTTCATAAATTATGTAGTTTTCTTTTTCTTTTCTTTCTTTCTTTTCTTTTTTTTTTTTTTTTTTGAGATAGGATCTTACTCTGTCGCCCAGCCTGGAGTGCAGTAGCCATCGCGACTCGCTGCGGCTTTAGCCTCCTGGACTCACGCAGTCCTCTTGTCTCGGCTCTGGAGTGGCTAGGACAAGCGAGCCACCATTCCTGGCTCATCTTTTTATTTTTATTTTTTATAGAGACAGGGTCTTATTATGTTGCTGAGGCTTATCTTGATCTCCTGGGCTCAAGCGACCCTCCTGCCTTGGCCTCCAAAACTGCCAGGATTACAGACGTCAGCCGCTGTGCCTGGCCAAAATGTAGTTTTCATATGCTTACATGCTTCACAGTCTGTCAGGCTTCTGACAATTGCACTTTCCTCCTTTGGAACCTCAGCAAGACGCTGGATTTATATAGGACTTGTCATGTTGGGGGAGATACCTCTCAACATGTTGAGGACATGGAGTTTTGTTTGAAAGGGACTTCAGCTTCTTCTCTACCCACCAAATGCTATGCTTATGCCTGTGGCTTGTCCTTCTGATTTGGCTTATTGAAAGAAAAATATAAGACTCTTAGGTGGCAGAAACTTTGAGGTCAGGGACAGTTGAGTGTGGCATGATCTCTCTGTCTGTATGAAGTCAGTTGGTTAACTACACTGAATAGAAAAACACAGTCAAAGAGCCCACCTGCTGTTCTCCAGGGATCCTGGGACGTATGCCAGCTTCATGCTGTTATAGTACCAGAGCCCAGAGGGGCGTGGGTGGAAACCTCACAAACAGTCTGGCTTCTTCTAAGCCCCTTCAGATGTTGATCCTTTATATATCAAACTTGGTGCACAAGTGAGGCAACTCAACTTGCTGACAGGATTAAACAAGAATATCTGAGGCCGGGCACGGTGGCTCATGACTGTAATCCCAGCACTTTGGGAGGTCAAAGGGAGGGTGCATCACTTGAGGTCAGGAGTCCAAGACCAGCCTGACCAACATGGTGAAACCCCGTCTCTACTAAAAATACAAAAATTAGCCAGGTGTAGTAGTGCACACCTATAGTTCCAGCTACCTGGGAGGCTAAGCCAGGAGAATCACTTGAATCCGGGAGGCGGAGGTTGCAATGCACCAAGATCACACCATTGCGCTCCAGTCTGGATGACAGACAGAAACTCTGTCTCAAAAAAAAAAAAATAAAGAATATGTCTGCCCTAACCCACCAGTCCCATTTCTTTTGCTCTCTTGAAGGAAAAAGGCCCAGGAAATGTTAACAATTTTTATCTAAAGTAACTGATGCAAGGACAAAAATACTTTATCAAAACAAAAGAGACTATAGACTATTTATTTAATCCCCTGGAAACCTGGGCTCCTTTTGAAATGATGTGGTGTATCTGAAACCCAAATTCTGAAGCTCCCTGGATACACCAAGAGCAGGGCAATGACATTTATTGGTGTCTTCTGTGTGTCAGTCCGTGAAAATGCTTTACATATGTTGAATCATTTTAAGCCCTCAAAACAAAACTATCTTCACTTTTATGGGTCTGAAAAAGGAAGTTCTAAAATTGAAGTCATACCTACAAAATAGCATAACTAACATGTGGTTGTGGCTGGAACACCATTCTGGATCTATCTAAAGAGTCCAAGTTCTTAGGGGAGGCAACTCATCTGTTTATCAATAGCTGGTCTGTCTTATAGTGAATAAAATGGCTAAATATCTTTTTTTTTTTTTTAAGATGGAGTCTTGCTCTGTCGCCTAGGCTGGCTGCGCAATCTCGGCTCACTGCAACCTCTGCCTCCCGGGTTCAAGTGATTCTCCTGCCTCAGCCTCCTGAGTAGCTGGGATTACAGGCATGTGCCACCATGCCCGGCTAATTTTTGTATTTTTAGTAGAGATTGGGTTTCACAATGTTGGTCAGGCTGGTCTCAAACTCCTGAACTCATGATCCACCCACCTTGGCCTCCCAAAGTGCTAGGATTACAGGAATGAGCTACCATGCCTGTAAAGATATGAGTTTTATAGACAAGTTAGAAAAAGTATATAAGGCCGGGCATGGTGGTTTACTCCTGTAATCCCAGCACTTTGGGAGGCCAAGGTGGGAGTATCACCTGAGATCAGGAGTTTGAGACCAGCCTGGCCAGTATGGTGAAATCCTGTCTCTACTAAAAATACAGAAATTAGCCAGGCATGGTGACACATGCCTGTAGTCCCAGTTACTCAGGAGGCTAAGGCAGGAGAATCACTTGAATCCGGGAGGTGGAGGTTGCAGTGAGCTGAGATCACGCTGTTGCATTCCAGCCTGGGCAACATAGCAAGACTCCATCTCAAAAAAATAAATAAATGAAAAGTAAAAAAGATATAAGCAAAAAACAAAATAATCAAACATAATCCCCTACCCAAAGTTACCACAGAAGACGTTTTGGTATTATATTTGAAACTCACATCAATATATTTACCTGCTTTTTTCATCTGAGCTGTTACAGTGAGCCCTTTTCTAGATCAATAAATGTAGGTCTATGTCATCTACAGTTGGCTGGATAGTATTTCAGTGCTTGTAAAGTCTCATAAATTATTCATCTGGCTTCCCTATGTTAGATGTAGGAAGTAGAAAAGTTCCACTTCAAAGTTTCCTTTCTTGTTTAAGAAAAATTCCTAAGTGTTAGAAATAACAATTTGTTTTAACCACTTTCTTCAAAAGCCTTCTTGCCTTTTTGCTAGAAACCCTATCCTATGTAGCTGTTAGACATGCTTACAGGCACGTAATACTTATATGTCCTTGTACTTTAACCAAGATATCTGCGCTGGACGTGCTCACAGGCATATCCCAGCTTGCCGCCTATGCCTCTCCCTTATTTGGACTTCCTTTTTTTTGGTCTCCATTGCTTTTACCTGTTTAGAAAAGTTTCAAGTTATTAGCCAATCGAGTTTTAGTTTAGATTGTGAGGTCTGGCTCCAGCCAACGGAGATCAGACACAGCAGTAAGTTCAACCCTAAATGCGTAAGAAATAAATATGTCTGTTTTCGTTTGTTCATTGTACTCTTGTGTCAAGATTGCTAATGGGAGTACCCTTTCTGCAGGAAGTAAAAAGAATTGCTTTGCCTAGAGATCCTTTGTCCCAGTACTAATTTTTCTTTGCAGCACCAAGAAGAAAATTTTTATACATAACATTAGACATTTAGGTTGTCTCTAATTTTTATTTATTGCAAATAGTACTTCCATGCATATCTTTGTACATTTTGGGGAGCTTTTATTTTTTCTTAGGAAAAATTCTTAAGAATAGACTTGCAATTCAAAGGGAATACTCATATATTTTTTGTAAATTTTAAATCTAATATATATATATATATATACACACACACATATATATAATACATAGAAATATTACAATGGTAGTTATGGAGGGTGGGGGCCCTGCAGGATAGAAGGAAATGGGAAGATGCAGGTCAAAGGGAACAAAGTTGCAGCCTTGTAGGATAAGTAAGGCTATAGATTTAATGTACAGCATGAGAACTACAGCCAATAATATTGTATATAAGTAATTTTCCAAGAGAGTAGATTTATCACAAAAAAGAAAGGTAACTATACAAGATTATAGGTATGTTCATTTGTTTGACTAAAGTAATCAATTCCCTATGTCTATGTATATATATCAAGATAAGTAGTATAGCAAAACATCATGTCATATACCTCAAATATATACAGTCAAAAAAATAAAGTATATCACATATACTGAAAGTGCACAAATTATAGTTTGATGAAATATAACAAAAATGTACCTGTATGAATATGACTCACTCTAGTCCTTCAATGTAAATAAGAAAAAAAAAAACCATATATGACCCAGATTAAGATATAGAGAAATACCAATACTCCAAACCTTTCTTGTGCTTCCTCCCTATCTTTTTTTGTTTTTGTTTTTGTTTTTTTGAAACAGAGTCTCACTCTGTCGCCCAGGCTGGAGTGCAGTGGTGTGATCTCAGCTGGGACTATGGGCATGCACCACCATGCCTGGCTTATTTTTGTATTTTTAGTAGAGACAGGGTTTTGCCATCTTGGCCAGGCTGGTCTTGAACTCCTGATGTCAGGTAATCTGCTTACCTTGGCCTCTCAAAGTGCTGGGATTACATGCATGAGCCACCACACCCGGCGCCCTCCCTATCTTCACTGCATCTCCTTTCCAGATGTAAGAACTCTTCCAACATTTAATATACCAGATTAATTCTGACTTCTTTTAGGTTTATATAAATGTAATCATTCAATGTGTACTCATTTGTGTCTGGTTTCTTTTACTCAATATTGTTTTTATGAACTTATTCATGTTGTCGAGTATAGTGGTAGCCCATTCATTTTAATTGCTGTATTTTTGGAAGGTAAGCTCTAATATTTAATTTAACTTTAATTTTTTTTAGAGACAGGGTCTCACTCTGTTGCCCAGGCTGGAGTGCAGTGGCATGAACATGGCTCACTGCAGCGTCGACCTCCCGGGCTTAAGTGATCCTCCCACTTAGCCTCTCAAGTAGCTGGGACTACAGGCATGTGCCACCATGACTGGATCATTTTTGTATTTTTTATAAAGACGGGGTTTCACCATGTTGCCCAGACTGGTCTCGAACTCCTGGATTCAAGTGATCCACCCACCTTAGTCTCCCAAAGTGCTGGCATTATAGATGTGACCCGCCGCACCCAGCTAATATTTAATTTTTAAAAAGTGAATACTCACATGTAACCATCACTCCTTAAGCCTCTCTTGTGCCCTTTACCGGTCATTACTTCCTCCAAAGGTAACCAGTCTTCCAATTTCTATCACCCTTGATTTGTTTTGCCTACTTTTGAACTTCAGATAAATGGATCATGTATATTATTTGATGACTGGCTTATTCCACTCATCATGTCTGATTCATCCATGTTGTTGGGTGTAGCAGTTCATTCTTTATTGCTGTGTGAACATATAAGAATTGATTCATCTATTCTACTGTTGATGGATATTTGGACCTTATCTAATTTTAGGTTATTATGGATAATACTACTATGAACATCCTTGTGCATGTCTTTTAATGTTTAGCGGGGAGCAATCTCCTCTTCATGATTTTTCTTTTTCAGAATTTTGGGGCTATCTTTGCATGCTATTCTTCCATATAGATGTATTTTGATGTTATTTGGTAGAAATCTCAGAAAAAAATGTCAGCATTTTGATTTGGACAGTGGAAAAAAACAGATTAATTTAGTATCTTGATTTTGAGAATTGTCATTCAGTGTTATTAAAATGTTCGTGTCTCTTGGAAAGTTTTATAGTTTTCTTCATATCGTTTCTATGCATTTATGCATTTCTACTCATATATATGTATGTGTGTGTGTGTGTGTGTGCATGTATTATTTTTGAGACAGAGTCTCACTCTGTTGCCCAGGCTGGAGTGCAGTTGCATGATGTGGGCTCACTGCAACCTCCGCCTGCTGAGTTAAAGCAATTCTCCTATCTCAGCCTCCCAAGTAGCTAGGATTACAGGCGCATACCACCACGCCTGGCTAATTTTTGTATTTTTAGTAGAGACGGGGTTTCACCATGTTGGCCAGGCTAATCTCAAACTCCTGACCTCAAGTGATCCACCCTCCTCAGTCTCCCAAAGTGCTGTGATTACAGGCGTGAGCCCACCGCCCCCAGCTCTACTCTTATGTTTTTAAAGATGAGGTCTTGGTCTGTTGCCCAGGCTGGAGTGTAGCAATATAATCATAGCTCTCTGAAGCCTCAAACTCTGAGGCTCAAGAGATCCTCCCCACTTATCTTCCCAAGAAGTTGGGACCACAGACTTGCACCATCACATCAGGTTATTTTTCTTTTTCTAATTTTTTATAGAGAGGGAGCTCTCGACATGTTGCCCACACTAGTCTTGAATTCCTAGCTTCAATTGATCCTTCTGCCTCAGCCTCCCAAAGCACTGGGATTACAAGTGTTGAGCCACTCATCCAGCTATTTTTAAGTTCGTTCCGAAGTAGTTTATAACTTTCTTTTTTGGCTGTTTATGTTGTTTATGTTTGGTTGTTTGATAGTTTGTGTTTTTTGGTTGCTTTTGTGAATAGGATCTTCTTCTAGGGAGGTCTTTATATGACACATTGGAAAAGAAACTAATGAGTATTGTTTAGAAATTCAGTGTCTTAAGGAAATTTTACTTACCTTTTTTATTTGTAAATAATTATCAAAAGGTCTGGCATGGTGGTTCACACCTGTAATCCCAGCCAGCATTTTGGGAGGCTGAGGTGAGAGGATTGCTTGAGTTCTCGAGTTGGAGACCAGCCTGGCCAACATGATGAAACCCTACCTTTATTAAAACTACAAAAAATTAGCCAGGCATTGTGGTGCACGCCTGTAGTCCTAGCTACTCAAGAGGCTGAGGCAGGAGAATCGCAGGAACCCTGGAAGCAGAGGTTACAGTGAGCTGAGATTGCTCCACTGCACTCCAGCCTGGGCGACGGAGCAAAACCTTGTCTCAAAATAATACTCATAATAATCATAGTAAAAAATGATCATAGTTGCTTAGTAATGTGTCCTGTTGGCTTTTCATCTCATGGTGGTACAAAGGTAACAGAATTTTAGAGAAATTCGAAATTACATGGTGGTGTTGGAAGCTTTTGCACTTCAGGAGCTGCTGCAGGAAGTCTCTATTCGGCTGCCAGAAAAGAACACCTGAAAGCTGAGCCACTCAACAGGCGACTCTATTCCAGGTACTAAATCTTCAGCACGTGTAAGTGCTAAAGAGAGGGTAGTAAACCCAACAGATGAGCACAGAAAGCATGCACAGAGCTTTGAGTCTTGCCTACAGAGAAGGAATCGCAGGTAACCCAGCATGCGCAAAGGCTTTCCAGGCCCGGGAACCTCATGAGGAAGGTCCTGAAGAGGGAAAAAGATTCATTCTTCGGAGAAGGAGGAGCGCTCCCTGCCGGTACATGCGGTGCTGCAGCGAGGGCTGAGTGTACTTAGATGTCTGGAGTCCCACGCGGGGGTAGCACACGCGGGCCTTGGAGGACGTTGAGATTGTGGCCTTCCCACTCTCGCTTAGACCAACTGGAAGACCGTTCCGACTCTGGTAGACAAAGCCCTGGAGATTCATGATCAGGTGGTCTAATACCAGCCACCATGAACAGCACTGCTCCGACCTGGAAGAGACCCTGGAAGGGGTCGGTGGGCACGAAGGGGCTGGAGGCTGCAAGCTGGGGGCTCAGGCAGCCCTGGCTGAAAGGCGGAGTAGGACCAAAGGTCTCAGACTGGACTTTGTGACTGGCAACTGAGTTCGAGCCCCAGCTCTGCCTCTAACGGTGTGCATTAGGGCCAGTCACCTAATTTGTGCTCTCTGGGTCCATACTGAGCTGGACATCTGGCACGTTAGCTTTCTACCCAGTAAAGTAAAAAATATTACTGATGAAATGACCATTTAAAGCTAAACATAGGAAAATACACTTTAGCATCATAATTACAGATTCACTTCATCTATTTTTTTTTTTAAGACAGAGTCTTGCTCTGTCACCCAGGAGTGCATGGCACAATCTCAGCTCATTGCAACCTCTGCCTCTGAGGTTCAAGTGATTTTCCTGCCTCAGCCTCCTGAGTAGCTGGGAATACAGATGCACACCACCACGCCCAGCTGATTTTTGTATTTGGAACATCAGCAAGACATTGGATTTTTACTGGAGATGAAGTTTCTCCATATTGGCCAGGCTGGTCTCAAACTCCAGACCTCAGGTGATCTGCCCGCCTCAGCCCCCAAAGTGCTGGGATTACAGGCATGAGCCACCACGCCTGGCTAAGATTCGCTTTATCTTTTTAACAATATTTAATAAGCAGTGACTTGGAACCCTTCAGCTTTTACTTTCTCCCTCTGCTAAGCATTTAAAGATCTATAAATACACCCAGGAGAAGCTGCTTCTTAAAGGGACCCTTTTGTAATCTGGGGAATCCTTTTGTTATGAGGATAATTTCACCCTCTAATTTGGTGCAGTAAGAAAATAAATGGTAAGCATGATTACATTTAATCATGTAAATACTGCCCATTGTGGGGGAGGGGGTGCTTACTCACACAGAAGTCCTTTTATTCACACTCTGCTGTGTCGTGTGTTTCTGTGACCGGTGTCCTGATGTCCCGTTATTCCAAGCACTCTCCTCCCGGAAAGCCATTGTGTGGCCCAAAAGAGATAGAGCATCTGAAAATGATTTTTAGACAAAGGCTAGACAGGTTGAGGATTGTAAGTAGGTCGGTGACTTCCTGGGGTCCCTGAACATCTGGACAAGCTGGAGATAGGGGGCTCTAATTATGGGGCCCATTGAGAAAGTAGAGGATGTGTCCAAAACGAGGACATTTCTGAGACAGCTGGAGGTCAAATGACCTTTGAGTTTTCATTATTTTCTAAGCTGGCCTGCCCCTAGTTCAAAATTTGGCACTAGTTTTCATGGAAAAATGCTGTCTGCCTCAGCCATGAGACCTCTTTCACTGTCTACAGCTCCGCTTCTACCTGGGCCCAGCTGAGCCAAAGCCAGCTCTTGAACTCAGGTGGGCCAAGCCGCCCCGTGGTTCACAGCTAGGGTGCCCATGTCTCCCAATTTGCCTGTGACACTCCTAATTACACCTGTTGTCATTATTAAGACTGCCATTCACTCTCCAAAGTGCCCCAGTTTGAGTGATAAATTATTTGATCTTATTCAGAATCCTTTCTGCTACTTTCTCACAGTTTGCAAGATTTGACAGCCAAGGTTTGGAGAGTAAGGTTCCAGGGACACTACACTGGTTCCTAAAAAGGTAAAAGGAAGGGAGAGTGCGGGAAGGGTCTAAAGCATTCAACCCAGTGTGGGAAAGACCCAGAAGGCAATGATGCCTGCGCTGGTTCTCTTCCATGATCATGGTCACCCTCGTTTGTTGAGCTCCTGCTTTGTCTCTCCAGGTAGCAGGAATCCTGGAATCCAGATACATAAAAGGCAGCACACTGATCTCAGCCTCTGATTAGGAGGAAATCAAACATTCATCCCACCTAAGGAACATTTACTGATGCTCTGCCTTGGGCCAGGAATCCAATAAGGACTTCAGAGAGTAAATAAAAAATTATAACAGAGTAAGGTCAATGCTGTGAAGTAAGCTGAAGGTGTCACAGGAGCCCAAAGGAAGAACCTACTCACTTTTCCTGTAAAGGGGGTGGGATGGGTAATGGGAAAGATGTCACTAAGGAGATGTGTGAGCCTGGCTCTGCAGACAAGACAAGGTATCAGATATCTCCAAGTGGAGGCGGGGAATTCTCAGCTTTCAAGAGCCAAACAGCCATGATTAGAAGCATGTGTTAGCCAGCAGCAGAGACCCAGGCAGGCAGATGAGGAAGATGAATTAGGTCCCCAAGGGTGGGGCTGGTGCTCCTTCAAGCCCTCCCTCTTAGGGCCAGCTTGTGCCAAGACCTGATCGGGGTTGGGGCTGAAGGTCAGCAGCAACCATATGGCCTGCAGAAGAGAAGGGGTGGGGCTGAGTCAGATACACATTTATCTGATATCAGATCAATTTTGGGGGGGGGTATGGGGGGGCAGGGTGGAAATACGGGCACAATGTGTTGAAGCAGAGAAGCAGAAAACTTGGGCAGGCCCCCAAGGCACTGATTTATGCCTGACCACAGGGAAAGGTTTAGAAACAGGCCCTCCCTAGTCCACTCCTCCACCCTCCTCCACCTGCCATGATTTCTGCAATGGCTGGCTCCACTCGGCAGTGTGCCCGGGGGATCTGGATGACTTAGGTTCCAGGGTCTGGCCAAGGTAACCCAGTACTTCAGCCTACATCCTCAGTATCTCTGAGCAGGCCTATTAAACCCAAGATGTTGGGCCTACCCCTGAGTCTCTTATTCAGCAGGTCTGGAAGGAGTCCCCCCAAACTATGCTTTAACAAGTTCCAGGTGATTCTAGTCCAGGGACCATGTTTTGAGAACCACCAAGTTAATCCAGGCCAGGAATCCTCCTTGACCAGGGGCCCCGGAGACCCTGCCTGGGGCTAAGGCAAGGACACTGGATTTGGAAACTGAGGGCTTTAGTTGTGGGCTGGCTCTGGCTACTGGGTTGCTGCATGTATAAAAGGGTAATTCTGCATCCCAAATAAGACCTTAGATGTGAAAGCCCTTTGTCAACTGAGAGGTGAGATTTGATGTCAGTGTTTTTACATCAAACCTAGGGCTGTAAAATTTGCTCATTTCTCCTAAAATAATTACAGCTGTGGTCTGAGGACCCCTCACACCTACATGAGGATCCCCTGGGAAGCTTCCTAAAATGCAGACTTTGCAGCTCTAAATCTTGGTGTGGGCCTCATCATCACATTTACATTTTCAACACATCTTTAGTGATTCTTGTGCACCCCAGGAAATTTGAAAACCACTTGCTTACGTTGAGGCAGTAGTGAGGGGTGGAGAAAAGTTGTTCTTCTGTTTTCTGGTTTGCTCTTGGGCCACGAAGATCCCCCACCCTCGCCCTGAAGTCTCCTTGCTGCCAGCATCCTTGGGGAAGCTCTCTTCTCAGGAAGGCTGTGTCTCTGCACCCTCATTTTCCTCCTGGCTCCCAGCTGCATGCAGGCGCCACCTCCTGGCAACATAGTTTTTTCACTTTTTTTCTTCTGTTGTGTTAATCAGATCCTCCCACATTAAGCGTTGAGAAGCGCCTTTCTAATGTCAGAATGAAATGTGATTCTGTCATATTTGAGGGATTTCGATGCGTCCTTAAATGTCTTCACGACTTGTGATTTTACTGTTCCAGTCTCTTAAAAACAACTACAACAACAATTAATAAATATATATACTTTTAATTCTTAGTTTTAAGTTTTTCTTTTTTTGACACAGAGTCTTCCTCTGTTGCCCAGGCTAGAGTGCAGCGGTGCTATCTTGGCTCACTGCAACCTCTAACTCCCAGGTTCAAGCAATTCTCCTGCCTCAGCCTCCCGAGTACTGGGATTACAGGTGTGCAGCAACACGCCCAGCTAGGTTTTTTTTTTTTTGTATTTTTAATAGAGGGTTTTACAACGTTGGCCAGGCTGGTCTCGAACTCTCGGCCTCAGGTTATCCACTTGCCTCGGCCTCCCAAAGTGATGAGTTTACAGGCATGAGCCACTGCACCTGGACTTAGTTTTAATTTTTAATACAATAAATATCAATAGATATATCACACATAAACAAAAACATTTTGGGACTGTGTGTGTGTGTGTGTGTGTGTGTGTGTGTCTGTGTGTTTTAACTCTAGGTGCTAACCTTAAATAATTGTCCTCTGGGCCAGATGTGGTGGCTCACACCTGTAATTCCAACACTTTGGGAGGCTGAGGCAAGAGGATCTTTAGAGGCCATGAGTTTGAGACCAGCCTGGGTAAGATCTAGTTTGCACACACCCACAAAAGAAAAATTAACCAGGTATGGTGGCAAGCACCTGTGGTCCCAGCTATTTGAGAGGCTGAAGTGGTAGGATCACTTGAGCACAGGATGTGGGGGCTGTGGTGAGCTACGATCACACCACTGTACTCTAGCCTGGGTGACAGAGTGAGACCATGTCTCTAAAAACAACAATAATAATAGCATATTTTAAGAGAACAAAGATTCTAAGACCAAAGAGTTTGCAAGTCACTGACTTACATATTTATAAAATGGAAACAAAACTCTCACACTACAATAGTCATGCTTATATCATATAATGCACCCTGAGGCTTTCTTTTCTATTCCATTTTATTTCATCCTTTTAAAAGTACTGATCATGGCCACAAATAGTTCATTTGTGACAGGTTAAAAAGCAATCAACCAAAGTGTGGGAATACTATGTACTTTTCTGGGGTCCACTTTTTATTTAAGCTAAACATGTTACTTAAATTTAAAAAGTATCTCAGGCCACATTAGCCTTAGGATCATCTTCTTTCTTCTAAACAGAGCTGAATTTGCCACACAGTTAGTGAAGCTCAGGTTCAAGGCTCCTGACTTTCACAGGCCCCTTCTGGGACCCCCTACCTATTTTTTACCTATAATTAGGCATTCTTTCTAAAAGATAGCCACCCAATCTGTATAAGCTTCAGGCCCCACAAAAACCAGATCCACACTTGCTACTAAACCATATTTTTTTCTGTATATGAGCTGGAATGTATTAAAATAATGTCATTTCTGCTTGCTTTTCTAATTAGAAACAATGGTAGTTAATAGTCAATTTTTCTAATTGAAAAAGAGCTGCTGTTTGCATTAGGTCCTCTAAGACGTTTCTCCTGATCCTCCCATCTCTCTGGAACATGGTACCTGTCCTTCAAAGGGAGCTCAATATAGAACAAATTGTTAGCTAAACAGTTAGAAATTGGGAATTTAGGTAAAAATCATTTGGAATAAGTGTAGTGGGCTGTCTTCCATAATGACTACTAGTTGATGCTTCGGGATGGACCTTTCCTTTGTTTTATATTATCAAGTTATGTACGTTCCTGATTCAGGCTGGAAATGCTGCCTCTCCCGGAATGTGTTTACTTTAGATCAAGACTCAGCAAACTATGGTCCATGGGTCAAATGCAACCCACAGGCTATTTTGTACGGCTTTTGAGCTAAAAATATTTTTTGCATTTCTCAATGATTGGGAAAAAAAGAAAAATAATATTTTGTGACACATAAAAATTACATGGAATTCAAATTCTACCATCCATAAATAAGAGATCATTGGAACACAGCCACACTTATTTATGTTGTTTGTGGCTAGTTTCCTGCCGCAAGGATGGAGTTGTGTAGCTGCCACAGAGACTGTATGGCCCACAAAGCCAAAAATGTTTACTGTCTGGCTCCGTACAGAAAAAGTTTGCCAACCCCTACTCTAGATGACCTCACGTTTCACTCCCTCACTTCATTCAGGTCTCTGATCAAATGTCACTCTGGTGGGGAGAAGTCTTCCCTGATCTTCTTACCCAAAAAGAACATGTTCCCCCCACCTGCTCTCTGCACTGTTATGTTGCATTATTTTTCTTTGTGGCACTTATCCTCAGCTGACGTTATAGTGGTATTTGTTTATTATGGATCTCTCCTCGTAAGATCCAGCTTCATGAGATCAAGGCCTTTGTTTTGGCTCATCCCTTTTTTTTTTTTTCATTTTTAATTTTAATGAGAACCTAGAGAAAATACTGCTTTTTAAAACATATTATTTATTTATTGAGCCAGAGTCTCACTCGGTCACCCAGGCTGGACGACAGTGGTGTGATCACAGCTCACTGCCGTCTTGACCTCCCGGGCGCCGGTGATCCTCTGACCTCAGCCCCCTGAGTAGCTGGGACTACAGATGTGAACCACCATGCCCAGCTAATTTCATATTTTTGGTAGAGATGAGTTTTTGATATGTTGCCCAGGCTGATTTCAAACTCCTGAGCTCAAGGGATCCATCTGCCCTCCTCAGCCTCCCAAAGTGCTGGGATTACAGGTGTGAGCAACTGCACCCAACCAATATTTTGGCTCATTTCCACATGCTCAGAGGCTCTCAATAAACATTCAAACGAATGAATGAATATTCTCTAGAGTATCTCTAAGATCTTCCCTGGTGGTTAAGCTATTTTACTTTGATTTTGGGAGGGACAGGGGTTGATTGAGTGTACACTCTAGACTAGATTACATTAACAGAGATCATTAAAGTTATTGTTTGCCTTTTATAAAATGATGAATATACATTGTGAAATATTTCTTAAAAGACCTGGAAGCAAAGCCTTCAGACTTGGAGGCCGTAAATCAAAAATCATTCTTCTGCTGGGTGAGGTGACTCATGCCTATAGTACCAGAACTTTGGGAGGCTGAGGTGGGCTGATCACTTGAGGTCAGGAGTTCAAGATCAGCCTGGCCAACATGGTAAAACCCTGTCTCTGCTAAAAAATACAAAAAGTAGCTGGATGTGGTGGGGGGGGCACCTATAATCCCAGCTACCCTGGAGGCTTAGGCGGGAGAATTCTTGAACCTGGGAGGTGGAAGCTGCAGTGAGCCAAGATCGCGCCATTGCACTCCAATGGAATGCGGAAAATTGATTTTGACTATTTGTTTTTTAAGAGAGCTTAGGGACTATTTTGTCTCATTCTGTTTCTGTTTTATTTCAGAATTCTTCTACATTTTAATCCAAATATATATATATATATATACATATATATACACACACACACACACACACACACACACACACACACACACACACACACACACACACATAGTAGGCAAAACATGGGTTCCAAGACATAATTGCTATTCACTCTGGGGCAAGGAGTTTTCTGGAAAAGTAGCCAGCATCACTCAAGAGCCTCTAATGACCTTCTCATACCTCCCATTTCAAAGTCAGATGAGTTGTTTTTGAAGGAATAATTCATCTTCCTCTCCCTCCTTTTCTTTTATAAAGACTTATCTCTCATAGTTTGTCTGAACAAGATTTTTAAAGAAAAGGCCTTGAGTTTACCTTGTGTTAGATAAACAGACCCTGTTTACTAGAAATATGCCTTCTTTTCTCCTGCAGGCAAACAAAACAGAAGAATGTATCTGAGGTATTGGCTCTATTATCATATTAAGGAAATTTATACAAATGACTTCTATCTGGAAGAATCTGTACTTTTACTGAGTTATGGTAGTTCTCTCAGGAAGACTCTCTTTTTGGGATTGTCAATTTGGGGAGTATTATGACTTCTGTATTAAATTCTGAAGTATTTGTGGTGGCTCATGCCTGTAATCCTAGCATTTTGGGAGACTGAGGCGAGCAGATCACCTGAGGTCAGGAGTTTGAGACCAGCCTAGCCAACATGGCGAAACCCTGACACTACTAAAAATGCAAAAATTAGCCGGGCATGGTGGCGTGTGCCTGTAATCCAGCTACTCAGGGGGCTGAGACAGGAGAATCACTTCAACCTGGGAGGTGGAGGTTGCACTGAGCCGAGATTTCACCACTACACTCCAGCCTGGGGGATAGAGTAAGACTCCATCTCCAAAAAATAGAAAGAAAAAAGAGAGAAAGAGAGAGGGAGGGAGGGAGGAAGGGAGGAAGGAAGGGAAAGAAAGAGAGAGAGAGACAGAGAGAGAAAGACAGAGAGAAGTATTTTTCTTGGCTATCATAGTCTAAGCCCCAGAAAGTTAAGCGGCTTGGCTGAGGTTACAGCTAGGAGAGGATTCGGGGGTCCTGTGTCTACCACCAAGGCTCGTTCTACCTCTCCTCATGCTTCAATACCTCCCTCCACTTTCCCAGTTCCATTTCACAGAAAGGCACTGGGGCTTTTTTTGTTTAGTATTTGCCTATTTGTCAAGTAAGGATGAAGACAGACTGATTTAAGTGGAATTTCTATTTTTAGACATTTCTGGTTCTGCTGAATAGAAAATTTAAAAAGAGTGCATTCCTGCCTCAAGGAATGGTAGGACTTTCTGAGGCTTAATGATAAAGGTAAACAAACATGTGTGCTTCAAAGTACGCTGAGCTCTTGGGTTCAGTGAATGCTTTCTCAAATACACTTTGGATCTAAAATAAGAAATCAGTTTCTCCTGGTGCAGACATATGTGGGAGCATTAATTCTCCTGGGCTTAAACTGCCCCAGAAGACAGTGCTGAGAAGAGGAGACCATGACTGGCCTCAGATCTGTTAGGATGGTAATCAATTATTTAGAAGCTTTACAACCAGGAGAAAAATGAGCATGAGAGGAAATGTGAAACAATGACACATCTTCATTCTCCACCTAGAGCCCTCTAGTTTCTGAGAAAGATGGAAAAGGCAGAAAAATAAACATGCTAACAATGAAAATTCTTTTTTTTTCTTTTTTTTCCCACTACCTTGGTGGAGAACAATGAAAATTCTTGTTTTTTTTTTTTTTTAAGATACGGGGTTTCACCATGTTGGCCAGGCTGGTCTCGAACTCCTGACCTTGTGATCCACCCGCCTTGGCCTCCCAAAGTGCTGGGATTACAGGCGTGAGCCACTGCGCCCGGCCTTAAGATTTTTTAAAAAGAGAAACGGAGAGGAAAAATCACATCTAAGTTCTTCTAGAAAGATCACAATTTCAGAAAACCTATTGTTTGGAACAAAAACCTATGTTTAAGTTTATTTTATTTACTTGAGAACATTTAGTAGAATTATTTCAAGTGTCTATCTTAGTACAGACTTTTCAGAAGTGGGATAAATGTACACTTTCCTGCTACCTAAGGCTGCTATGAGAATTAACTAAATTTAAAAAAAAATCAGAGACAGTTGACTGAAATCTTTCTCTTAAGAGTTGTGCTATGGCTGGGTGCAGTGACTCATGATTGTAATTTCAGCAGTCATGAAATTGGGAGGTCAAGGCGGGAGGATCACTTGAGCCTAGCAGTTCAAGACCAGCCAGGGCAACATGGCAATACTCCAACTCTACAAAAATACAAAAAATTAGCTGGACATGCTGACACATGCTTGTTGTCCCAGCTACTGGGGAGACTGAGGTGGAAGGATCACCTGAACCTGGGGAGGTTGAGGCTGCAGTGAGCCATGATCTCATCACTGTACTCCAGCCTGCTGGGCAACAGAGTGAGATCCTGTCTCAAAAGAAAACAGCAAGTTGTGCTATGAATTTTAAAAAAAGAAACTAAAATATTTACTACTTGAAAATGAAAGAATAGGTTGGAGTCTACCTGTTGTCTAGTTCAAATTTCACTGTCTCTCTTTAGTCAAGCATCGGAGGCATTTGTTGTTTTGTTGTATGGATGAGTGCTGGGCCTTCATGAACCAGCTTATTGGATATATTGGTGGTGGTGGTTTTTACTCAGCTCTATTCTATAGAAACAGTACCCCAATTTTCCTTTGGGAAATTACCCCTGCCTCCTGTCTGAGCTCACTTGCTTCAGGTGAACCTGAATCCACCCATGGACTCCTAGGGAGTAAAAAGCGAGTGAGGCTAAGCTCCTCAGCACAGTCTCTTTCCCCTGACAACAGTCATTGGCTCAGGGAAAAACACATGACTCAAATTAAACCCAATAAGAGCATTAAAAACTTAATTGTTGGTGGGAAATGCCAAATGTTATAACCTTATGGAGGGGAATCCAGTAATCTCTAAGGAGAAATAATAATAGAGTGCAATTAATAATCTGTGGTTTTCTTTTCTGTAAAAGATATTATCAGGGCTGGGTGCAGTGGCTCACACCTGTAATCCCAGCACTTTGGGAGGCCAAGGCGGGCAGATCATGAGGTTAAGAGATCAAGACCACCTTGGCCAACATGGTGAAACCCCGTCTCTACTAAAAATACAAAAATTAGCTGGACGTAGTAGCACATGCCTGTAGTCCTAGCTATTCAGAGGCTGAGGCAAGATACTCACTTGAACCCAAGAGGCGGAGATTGCAGTGAGCTGAGATCACTCGATTGCACTCCAGCCTGGCAACAGAGCAAGACTCCATCTCAGAAAAAAAAAAAAAAGATATATCAGGAAAATGGGGGAAATTTAAGATCTGTAGATTAGTTGATATTATTGTATCAGTGTTACTATCTTGAGTTTGATAATTGTATTGTGGTTAATGTTCTTATTTTAGGTAACACTGAAGTAGTTAGACATGTAGGGTCATCACATCTGCAACTTATTCGCCCATGGTTCAGAAACAATTGTATCATACACACACACACACACAACAGATAATAGATAGAAAGTAGAAGGGCAAGAGAAAGAACGACAAAGCAAATGGGCTAAAAATTTAATAATTGGGGAGCTTGAGTAAAGGATATATAGCAATTCTTCATACTGTTCCCAAAACTCTCCCATAAATCTTTATTTTTTTATTTTTATTTTTATTTTTTTTAAATGAAAGAGAAAGAAAGAGGAAGAGATTTTAGAAAAAGAGAGAAAAGGAGAAAGAAAGAAACAGCAAAAAAATGAAAGCTAGAAAGAAAGAGGAGGAGAAAGAGGGAGAGAGAATGGGATTCTTGTTTTATTGCCCAGGCTAGAATACAGTCTAAAAATGGGTATTAAAACCTCTTTTATGCCAATAATTGTGTTTAACAATGGAGACAGGAAGGAATAGGTAAAATCTTCTTACT
>CAUYQU010096311.1:0-26973 GCA_963574635.1 Cheracebus regulus
TTTTCTGGAGTAAGGGAAATTATCTTGATTTGGATAATGTAACACATGTATGCATTTGTCAAAATAGATCTAACTGCACATTTAAGATTTACTGCAGGTAAACTATATTTCCATAAGGGAAGAAACACAAATAAAAACCAACTAGGGAATCAGCAAAAAAAAAAAAAAAAACACCTTGCCAAGGGCTGGGTGCACAGTGGCTCACATCTGGAATCCCAGCACTTTGAGAGGCCAAGGCGCAGGGATCACTTGAGCTCAGGGTTAGAAACCAGCATGGGCAACATGGGGAAAACCCACGTCTATCAAAAGTACAACAACAACAAAAATCTATCCGGGCATGGTGGCACACACCTGTAGTCCCAGCTACTTGGGAGTGGAGGCAGGAGAATTGCTTGAGCCCAGGAGGATAAGGCTGCAGTGAGCTGTGTTCTCACTACTGCACTCCAGCCTGGGTGACAAAATGAGACCCTGTCTCAAAAAAAAAAAAAATGCTTGCCAAGTCCTTTGAAAATATCTGGAGTGTGTACCTACAAGAACTGAATTTGGCTAAAATTGTGATTCTCAAAGTCTGGTGCCTAAGCCAGCTGCAGTGACATCACTGGAGAAACCCTAAGAAATGCAAATTATTTGTCAGGCCCTGTAGCTTACTCCTATAATCCCAGAACTTTGGGAGGCTGAGGCAGAGGACTGCCGGAGGCCAGGAGTTCAAGATCAGCCTGGACAACATATCAAATCCCGTCTCTACAAAAAAAAAATTTTTTTAATTAGCCTGGCTTGGTGGCACATACCTATAGTCCCAACTACTTAAGAGATCACTTGAGCCCAGGAGTTCAAGGCTGCAATGGGTTCTGTTCGCACCACTACACTCCACCCTGGGCAAAAGAGTGAGACCCTGTTTCTTAAAAAATAATAAATAAATGCAAATTCTTGGGCCCCAAGCCACAGCTGCTGAATCAGAAAGTCTGGGGGTGAGACTCAGCAATCTGTGGTATACAAGCCCTCCAGGTGAGTCCAAGGTCCACTCAAGTGGGCTACTAGATTCCAGGTTCCCTCTTTGCCACCTTCCACAACACTGGAATGAAAAATCATATACCTGCCCACCTGCAGGACACCTGACATCACTGATAAACCCGGCTCTCTCCTATTACCCTCTTCCTCCCCACCAGACCTCCGCCACGCCACGAAGCCCCCTGGCTTACCACTTCTATTTCAAAGTCACATTGCTCACAATCGCTCATTCTCTGCCCCATTTCCTCACCTTCTGCCACTTTCCCACCCACTCCCTGTGGACCGGCATCCTGGGAGGCCCAGGCTGTGACATCCATCTAGGCACAGGCCCCTCCCTCATCACCTACCCTTAGCCGTCTCTCTGCACTGGGACTAGTCCACCCCTGCTCCCCTATTTCCTCATTTCAGCCTAGAGGAGCCTTGATTCATTCCCAAACTTAACTCTCTATTCTCCAGGGTGTCATTCTGCTGTGGCGGGAGGCCCTTGCCTCATTCGGGAACACAACTGCCTGCTGGCCGGCATCCCCAGCTCATTCATACCAAGGGAGGAGGTTTCAGAGGAAGGTGACTGAGGAAGGACACAGGCCAACAGTACTTTTTTCACTTCCCTTTTCACACAAAGTACCCTTCGAAGTTTTCCTGCCTAGCTAAGGGCTCCTTCCTCCATCTGCACAAGGTATCCCAGCCCTAAATTGGTTCCATTCAGGGACCAATATCACACTCTGCCTGCTACAGCTGACCTAAACACTAAGCACAAGCAACAACAAAGAGCAAACCCAGCTCTCTCATTCCCCACAACACCAGCAATGCGCGGCCAGCCCTCCTGGGTTCACACCAACTTTTCAGGGAGGCAATGACAGCTGACATTTCAGTGGTATATGAAGATTTCAGTGGTACATGGATATCTCAGTGGCATATGGATATCTCAGTGGCATATGGATATCTCAGTGGTACATGGATCTCTCAGTGACACATGGACATCTCAGTGGCTATGGATATCTCAGTGGCACATGGACATCTCAGTGGCACATGGACATCTCAGTGGCTATGAACATCTCAGTAGCACATGGACATCTCAGTGACTATGAACATCTCAGTGGCTATGGACATCTCAGTGGCACATGTACATCTCAGTGGCTATGGACATCTCAGTGGCACATGGACATCTCAGTGGTACATGGACATCTCAGTGGCATATGGACATCTCAGTGGTACATGGACATCTTAGTGGCACATGGACATCTCAGTGGCACATGGACATCTCATTTAAAAATAGTAACATTCATGTGCTTGAATGTTACTATTTTTGTAACATAAAATCTCAGTGGCATACAGACATCTCTGGTACATGGACATCTCAGTGGCATATGGATATCTCAGTGGTACATGGACATCTCAGTGGCATATGGACATCTCAGGGGTACATGGACATCTCAGGGGCATATGGACCTCTCAGTGGCAATGGACCTCTCAGTGGCACATGGACATCTCAGCAGTACATGGACATCTCAGGGGCACATGGACCTCTCAGTGGCACATGGACATCTCAGCGGCACATGGACATCTCAGTGGTACATGGACATCTCAGCGGCACATGGACATCTCAGTGGTACATGGACATCTCAGTGGTAATGGACATCTCAGGGTCACATGGACATCTCAGTATACATGGACATCTCAGTGGCACATGACATCTCAGTGGTACATGGACATCTCAGTGGTGTACAGCTCATAAAGAGCTCTCACAATCAGTGTAACCTCATAACTCACAATCATCCTGTGGCCTCGATACCACTATTGTCCACATTTGCAGACAAGGAAACAGGACCACTCTTCCCCTCAGTCCCCATGTCAGTGGTGCGTGCCTGCCCAAAAAAGGGGATAGCACCACTAGAAGGGCAAAAATTGATTATTGGGGGAAGGGAAGTAAAAAACAATTACTTTTTTTTATGTGTAAAAGCACAGAACATAAACAGTAATGCAGTAGATATGTGGTATTAAAATTTCATGAGTTGTAATCAGGAAAAAAAAACAGTTCAGAGGATAAAGCAGGAGGAGTGTAATAGTGAGAAGAAAAAAAAAAGGTTGGGAAACATGGTAACAGCAGAAGCCCATTACAACCCAGAGGCTGAACAGTGCTGAGCTGCCAAGGAGGTTTAGCCTCTGCCCTTCCTGGGCAGCTGTCAGTCTCCTTGCTCAAGGCTCTACCCAAGGGCTTGGGTATAATAAATATTTCTCAAAACAAACCAGCTTCAGGAATCTTGCTGTGCCAGGCAGCCCAAACATGCAATGCTGATGGAAAGGGGAGCTCCTGCAACAGCCCTGCAACCCCCAATGGTGGGGGCTGCCACCAACTTTTCTCCTGCTGAGGTCCAGGGCCCCACAGTGACTTGGGATGGGCCTTAAATGACTTGGCCAGAGCCCAGGCCGGCCACAGCCATGCTGTTGCCATGGTGACAGGGGTGGGGCTACTTACTTGGGGCCTTCTTCCCAGGGCGTGCAGATTTGTATGTGGACGCTGGGTCATGTTCTCCAGGGTCACCTGTGTCAGAGAAGAAGGGCTCAGTGTGTGCAGCCCCTCTCACTGACCCAAGAAGCCAGCTTTGCCATGGGTGGCTGGGTGGGCACAGGGTTTACACAGACAGACAGCCCTTTCCTCCAACCTTCCCCATCTCATCATTTACAAGAGCTACAAACAAGCTGATCTAAGAACCAATTTGGTGCATTCCCTCTTTTTTCTGACTTAAAATGTAGCAAGGGTCACACCTGCTCTCCACCAGCCCCCAGTTCTGTGGCCTCTGGGACTTCTCTGAACTTTGGCTCCTTCGAGCATACAATGGAGATGGCTTCACCTTGCTCATGGTTGATGTGACTCCCAAATTAGATCAAGGTGTCTGGCGTGTGGGGGAGGCTGGATCAACACTTGTTCCTTTCTCACTGTTTTTTCTCTCCCCTCCTCCCACACACCAACCACCTATCGCTTTGCCGATCACACCACTGTACTCCAGCCAGGGCAACAGAGCCAGACTCTGTCTCAAAAAAAAAAATGTAATTAGCCAGCCATGATGGTGTGTGTATCTATAGTCCTAGCTAATCAGGAGGCTGAGGCAGAAGGATTGCTTGAGCCCAGGAGTTTGAGGTTACAGTGAACTATAATCACACCATTGCACTCCAGCCTGGGTGACAGAGCAATATCCTGTCTCTAAATAGCCCCTGCCTTGATAGAAATCAGAACCTAGTGAGGGAGATCTACAGGGATCCTGAGGAAGAGTACGATGCTGCCCATGCAAGAGCCCCGAGAGGATAATCAGGACCCCAGGCCCAGTCTGAGGAGTGGGAACAGCAGCAGGGGAGGCTGGCTATAAATGTAATGTTTCAGTGATCTCTGAAGGGCGAGAGGAGTTAATTAATGAAGATGGTGGAGTTCAAACCTTCTGGAGAGTGGGAAGGAGCACACACAAAGGCCCTGCGGCAGGAAGTTTTGCATATTTGAGGAATTGAATGCAGAGAGATGCATCAGAGGAGTTGGGGGGCACCTTAGGGCTGGAGAGAGACAAACAGGGCCTGACCTGGCTTCCAGACCAAGGTCAAGGGTTCGGTCTGCATCTGGGAGCAATGGGAAGCCTAGTGAGAGGGCAAAGCCAAATAGGTCTCAGGAGATGAATTCTGCATCATGAAAATCTCTCTCTGGCTGCAGTGGCAGATGCAGAGGGTTTAGGAAGCTACCACAGTCATGGGGCGACAGGTGACGGCAACGGATGCAGTAACGGCAAGCAGCGCTTGGATCAGCAGACTGAGTCGGGAGACTGAAAAGAAGTGAAATTTGGCAATGGATTGCATATGGGGTGATGAAAAGGGGGTGTCAAAGAGGAATTCCAGATTTCTCTTTCAAACGAGCCATTCCCCCACCAAACACAGTAACAAGCCCAAGTCCATTTAAAACTCATCCAACTTGGCCTCGAGATCACAGGCAAAAAAAGCCTATCTGTCCAGAAAGTCCAAGCACTAACATCAAGTCTCCAAAAATGCTTTAGGAAAGATTCTAAAGGTCAGAATGAAGCAGAATCCCCACCAGCCTCCAGATGGAGGGCGGATATTTCAGGAGCCCTGAAACTCAGGCCCCAGTGCTCGGGATCAGGCCCCAATCTCCCATCCCAAAACACTGAGGGGACCCACCAGGTTGCAGGGCTCTGCAGAGGGCAGCATAGGGGGATGCTAAGGTCACCTGAGCTGGTGGTGGGCTCCTGGAGCTGCCTGATGCACCGCTTCAACTCGGTTTTGAGGTCTAAGGAGCTCTGGTGGATGCCTTTTATCAGCTCGCTGTTCAGTTCCACCTTGGGGACGTAGACTGGCTTTGTTGAGATTCCTCGCAGTTTTGATGCTTTCTGGAACATGCCAGGGGGTTAGTGCAGGCAGCTCTGGTGAAACCAGGGCCTCGGCCCAGTCCCCATGAACCCCAGGAGGCTCTCCCCTATGCCCGTGAGTGCTAAGTGCAATTGACCTGTTCAAATTACAGGCCAGAGGTCACCAGGAGTTAAAATGCCACTTGAAGACACAGTAATCTGAAGCTGGAAAGGACCCCAGAAGTCACTCATCTTACAGATAGGGAAACTGAGGTGTAGTCATGGCAAAAAGCCTGCCAGGAACTCTGCTAGCTGGTGTCACAGACACAGCTGGGACCGAGGTCTCCTGAGCCCCCAGGATGATGCTCTTTCCACTTGTCCAGATGAGGGTGGAAAAGCACAGGAAACTCAAGACCACCCGATCCTAGGAAAACAGCTGTAATCACACGTTCTGATAACAGATAGGGATATCTCGAGGGATATGGAATCCAGCCAAGAAACATCTTGTAAGAAGGGAGGGTCTTCCTGGAAGTCCCAAACTTTGAGGCAAAATAGGGTTTTACAGTATCAAGAGGCCCAGATGTGCACCCAGATCCTTCGAGAGCTTGGGGCAGCTGCTCCAACAGACAGGAATGAGCACTTGGGATGAAGCTTAATGCCATCCAGACTAGGCACGTATCAGGCCTCAGTGCACAGAGAGAAGGTTCCCATTCACTCCTGCACTGTCTCCCCACCCCTTGATCCGAAGAAGGAATCTGGGCCTTTCAGGTATAGCTGCAGGTCACCCAATCAATGGGGCACACCACTGTATGCCAAGCACTCTGCTATGTGCCGGTCAGACTGGCAGAAGGATGAAGGGGGCTGATAAGAGATGGGCTTACAGCCAAACAGCCATAAAAAAAGCACGTCTGAAACATCACCCAGTGCTACTGTAGCAGCAGTGTGGCATGTTTGGGAACAAAGACACGGCATGGCAATGGGATCCGAGGCCCCGGAAGGACACAACTCACGAGGCAACAATGTCCAGCATGGCACCCCACCCATACCTACTGTGTCTGGGGAACGGTGAGTGCATAGAGCATGAGCCAGGGACGGATGATAAGAGATGAGGCTGCTGGCAGAGGCAGGGCCCCTTGTGTCCCTCGGCCCAGGACCTTACCAGCCGTGCCAAGGGACATGAGGCCAAAAACAGCAGGGGGCCCATGCTCTAGAAAGACACCTTGATACAGTCTGGATGTTCGTCCCTTCCAAATCTCATGTTGGATGTGATCCCCAGTGTTGGAGGTGGGGCCTGGTGGGAGGTGTTCGGGTCATGGGGGTGGATCCCCCATGCATGGCTTGGTGCCCGCCCCATGGTAACAGGTGAGTTCTTGCATGAGCTGGTTGTTTAAAGCAGACTGGCCCTTCTTCCTCTGTCTCTTGCTCCCTTTCTAATGCTGTGGCATGGCTGCTCCCAGCTTCACCTTCTGCCGTGAGTAAAATTTTCCTCACCAAAGGCCTCACCAAAAGCCAAACAGATGCTGGTGCCATGCTTATAAAACCTGTAGAACTATGAGCCAAATAAACCTCTTTTCTTTATAAATTACTCAGTCTGGCCAGGCACAGTGGCTCATGCTTATAATCTCAGCACTTTGGGAGGTCAAGGTGGGTGGATCACCTGATGTCAGAAGTTCAAGACTACCCTGGCCAACATGGTGAAACCCCGTCTCTACTAACAAAAATTAGCTGGGTGTGGTGGCTCTCGCATATAAATCCCAGCTACTCAGGAGGCTGAGGCAGGAGAATCACTTGAATCTGGGAGGCAGAGGTTGCAGTGAGCCAAGATCATGCCACCGCACTCCAGCCTAAGTGACAAGAGCAAAACTCCATCTCTATATAAATAAATAAATAACTCAGTCTTAGGTGTTCCTTTATAGCAATGCAAAAGGGACTAACACACACTTCCAGGGGCTGCTGGAGAAAGGATGGGAGGAAAAGGCAGATTGTGTGTGGTAGGCATCATTCTAAGATGGCCCTCAAGCCCCCACCCCGACTGATGTACACACCCTATACAATGCCCTCCCCTTGAGCATGGGCCGTGTTGAATGAAATAGCATGTCCTCATTCCTGTGATTAAGTTATGTTATATAGCAAAGGGGATGGAATATTGCAGGTGTAATTAGCATCTCAAATCAAGTGATTTTTAGTTCATCAAAAGGGGAATTATCTGGGGTGGCCCTGACTTAATCAGGTTAAAAGTCCTTAAAAGGGGTATTGCTCCAATGCAAGACACTCCCCCCGCCCCACAAAAAAGAAAAAAGAAAAGAGGGATTGCGTCTTTCTAGAGGAGAAATTCTCATGCTGGCCTTGAAGAAGTCAGCTAATAAGCCGAGACAGCCACAAGAAAGAGGAGGCCTCAGTCCTACAACCATAAGGAATTAATTTCTTCCAGCAACCACATGAGCCTGGAAGACAACCCTGAGCTCCAAAAGAAACAGCCTGGCCATCCCTTGCAGACTGTAGCCTGCTGAGACCCTATACAGGCCACCCATAAAGCCATGTCCAGATTTCTGAGCCAGAGAAACTCTGAGATAATAAATATATGTTTTTTGAAGCCCCTACATTTGTGGTAAGTTGTTGCCTAGCTCAGAAAACTAATACAGCATGTGTCTCAGGGATGCTTCCAGTGAACTCTTCCAGTCCCCAGCTCCTTGAGGGCCCTATCATCAACAGCATGACATCAGGCCAAAAAAACGCTCAAGAGTGCCTCCTGGCAACCCACCTCCAGAAACTCGAACTCATCCCCCTTGGTCAGGCCCCGTTCAATCTCCTCCTTCAGTGTCTGGATCTCACTCTTCTTCTTAAGAAGAATCTGATAAATGCTGTCCAACTTGGTGTTGACCCTCTTCTCCTCCTCCTTTATCTTCCATGTCAAGGTGGTCTCGGAGGCATCCAGGAGAGCCTTCATTTCCATGTATTCTTGTCGTAGCTGTTCTACCTTTTTGTTTGCAGTCATCTGAGAGAGCCAAGGTAAGAGGGCGCTCGTCAAATGGGCAAAAATGCTGAGGCTGCAGCCCCAAACGTTGGTAAGACGTGGAGTTCCGGGAAATTTTACCTGTACTTTCTGGGAGAACAAACCACTTTGGAGAGCAACTTGGTAAAATCTAGCACATTTGGAGGTGCTCATACGCTATGACTCAGCAACTCCAGTTTTAGTAATATATGCTACAAAAACTCACAGCCACCTGCCCCAGAGACATGCACAAGAATGTTCACAGGCAGCACTGTCTGAAGTAGCAAAAACCTGGAATCAATCTGAACGTCCATTGGTAGAAGACTTGATGCAAAGACTGGGAACTATTCATAGGATGGAATACTAAACAGTTATGGAAATTAATAAACTGGAGCTATGCGTGGATGAATCTCCACGAGAGAAAAAAACTTGCAGAAAAAGACCTACGAAATGATGCTCTTTCAATACAGCTTAGAAACAAGAAGAATGGTAACATGCACAAAGAAACAAGTAGGAATGAATGAATAAATTCAGGAGAACGGTTACTTCTGGAAGAGAAGAAGGGGATAGAATAAGGGAGAAACAGGGCCAGGCACAGTGGCTTATGCCTGTAATCCCAACATTTTGGGAGGCTGAGGCGGGCAGATCACAAGGTCAAGAGATTGAGACCATCCTGGCCAACATGGTGAAACCCCATCTCTACTAAAAATACAAAAATTAGCTGGGTGTGGTGGCGCACACCCATTGTCCCAGCTATGTGGGAGGCTGAGGCAGGAGAATTGCTTGAACCCAGGAGGCAGAGGTTGCAGTGAGCCGAGATTACACCATTGCACTGCAGCCTGGGCGACAAAAACAAAAAAAAAGAATAAGGGAGAAACAGATGGGAGGGGCTGCAGCAATGATATTTTATTTCTTAAGCTAAAGGCAGTTCATGGGCAATTTTTAAAAATAAAAGTCCAGTCAAAAAAAAAAAAAGTTTCATGTTCTATAATCCATTAGAATTGCCATCCTTTTTAACTGCTGAAGAAAATTGTTACAGTCAAAATAAATAAATTTTAAAAAGTCAGGATGCAACTCTGGAAAATTTCTGAGAATATCATGCTCTAGAACTGTACTTTCCAATAATTTAGCCACTTGCTACATGTGGCTACTGAGCATTTGAAATGTGGCGAGTCCAAACTGAGACTCCAAAATACATACTGGCTTTCAAAAGCTTCATACCAATAAAAGTCATGTAAAATAGCTTACTGCTTTAAAATTGATCATGTTGAAAGAATAATATTTCAGATATACCAAATTAAATAAACTGTAATATTAAAATTAATCTCAGCCAGGTGCAGTGGTTCATGCTCATAATTCCAGCATCTTAGGAGACCGAGGCAGGAGGATTGCTTGAGGCCAGGAGTTCAAGACCAGCCTGGGCAACACAGTGAGATCCTTACTCTACACTAATAAAAATAAAAAATTATTATTCCTATAATAGTATTATAAAAAATATAATATTAAAAATTATTATTCCTATAAAAAATTAGTATTCCTAGCTAGTGGGAGGTGGGGGGTGGAAAGGGGGGGTAGGCTGAGTCAGGAGGATTACTTAAGCCCAGGAGTTCAAAGCTGCAGTGAGCTATGATTGTTCCACTGCACTCCAGCCTGGATGACGGAGTAAGACCTGTCTCCAAAAAAGATAATAAAATAAACCTAACGTACTATTCAAATTAATTTAAAGTTACATCTGCACTCCCACTGTATTTCTGCTGGACAGTACTGCTTTAGCAGCTGCAATTTTGTTTCCCATCTTGGATAGCTCAATAGCTGCTATGGTTTGAATGTCTCCTCCAAAGCTCATGTTGAGATTTAATTGCCACTGAGGTGATAAGGTCGTGAGGGTTCTGCCCTCATGAATGGATTCATGTTCTTCTCACAGGGGTTTAACCTCCTCTTTCCTGTCTCACTCTCCTGCCTTCCATCCTTCCGCCATGGATGATCCTCACCAGATGCCAGAAGCATGCTCTTGGACCTCTCAGCCTCTAGAACTGTGAGCCAAATAACTTTTCTTTGCAAATACCCAGTCTGTGGAATTCTGTTATAGCTGCAGAAAATGGACTAAGACGATAGCTCAGAATCAAACATAACAAAGAAAAAAACACACAAGAAGGACAGCAGACTGGAAGAGAGGAATTCAAGTATTTCTTCACCAATCTTTTTTTTTTTTTTTTTTTTTGAGACATAGTTTTGCTCTCATTACCCAGGCTGTAGTGCAATGACACAATCTCGGCTCACTGCAACTTCTGCCTCCTGGGTTCAAGAGATTCTCCTGCCTTGGCCTCCCAAGTAGCTGGAACAACAGATGTGCGCCACCACATCTGGCTAATTTTTTGTATTTTTAGTAAAGATGGGGTTTCATCATGATGGCCAGGCTGGTCTTGAACTCCTGACCTCAGGTGATTCACCTGCCTTGGCCTCCCAAAGTGCTGGGATTACAGGTGTGAGCCACCGCGCCCAGCCTTCTTTGCCAATCTTTTACTGTGCAACATCTAATGCGACTACAAGTGTCCCCAGTGTTCATTTTCCCCTTTTCCCTTTTGGTAAGAGAACATTCCTGGAGTTTCTTCTGGGCATGTGGCTACCCAGACTACGTTTCCCAGTGTTCCCTGCAGCTAGGCTAGGCGATGTGACTAGCTCCTTCCACTGACACATGACCAGGAGTGATATGTGCAACAGTGTGTCACTTGTGTAAAAGGAAATTGCTTGTTGTCCTCCACTTCCTCTTTGTCCCTTTTCTCCCAGGCTAGAACAAAGGTATAATGGTAACCCAGCTTCAACCAAAGAGGTTGGGACAATACCTTGTGGAACAGTAGGGCAGTAAGAAGGGAGGACGCTTATTCCCCGAATGATCACATCAACCCCTAGTCTGGGTTACTCATGTGTGGGTTTGGACTGTCAGTTGGCAAAATAAACTTTGATCCTATTTAAACCTCTGAATTTTGGTGTATCTTTGTTACAGCAGTTTAACCTGCCCTCTAGCCAATACAGGTACTTTCATGTGCATCCTTTCATTTGTCTTACAATCATCTTCAGAAAAAAGTTGTTTCCATTGTGCAAATGCGAAAACGAAGGCTCGGAGATCTGTCAACAAGACCAAAGTGACATAGGCTAGTATGTGACAGAGCTGGTATTCTAACCCAGACCTCATCTAATTAAACCAAAACTGCTGCAGTAAAACTGGATGCTGCAGCTCTGAAACAGGGTAAAAATCTGATCTTTCCATTTAAAGGCAATTTAAAAGTATTAGAAATCTAAAAACCAGAGGGAACAAAACCATTCCTAATTTATCACTCCAATATTTCCACTATGATCCTTCTATAATATTCCTTTTCAGTTTTTTTTTTCCCTATACTCTCTGTAATGTGTTAAATGCTGGGCCCCAAAAGTCATGTCTGTATACGAGAACCTGTGAATGTAATCTTACTTAGGAAAGAGGTCTTTGCAGGTGCAATTAAAGATCTTGAGATTTGATCATCCTAGATTACCTAGGTGGTCCCGGAATCCATTGACAAGGGTCCTTATTGGAGATGGAAAACGCTGAGGGAGGGAGAGACAGATATGTAAAGACAGAGGCAGAGATTGGAGTGATACAGTAAAAGGCCAAGGAACGCCTGAGCCACCAGAAGCTGTAAGAGGCAAGGAAGCCTTCTCCACTAGAGACTCTGGGAGTGTGGCCATGCTAGCATCTTGATTTTGGACTTCTGGCCCCCAGAACTCTATCAGAATACACTTCTGTTGTAGGCCACCAAGTTTGTGGCAATTTGTTACAGTAGCCCTATGAAACTAATATACTTCCTTTTTATAAATGGGTGCAACCCTAGGAGGTATATACTTTTGTTTCCTCTTTTTCTACCACTTTATATCATATCCATTTTTCTGAATTACTACTTTTTAACCCAAATTTATAATGATTTCCCCACAGTGTGGTTTATAGGTGATTTTCAGCTTGGGTTTGCAAAGGGTCTCTCTTGGACATACAGCTGTCTGCAGGCTTTGTAAGGTTGGTGTTTCATCCTGACATTTTGAGTACACCCAACACCAGCCTTGTCATGGTCAGAGCCACGCCTGTCCTGCCTGGAGGCCGAGGGAGCCACAGGGCAGGGCTGGTATCGGGGAGCCCCGCCACTCACCCGAATATCCTGCTGCCTGGCCCTCACATCATCCAGCGCTCTCGACGCCCCGTTGATCTGACTGTACATGACAGTTACTTTGTGCCTCAGGGTGCCCTGCAGGGAAAACAAATGAGGGTGAGATGGCACCTATTCAGCCCAGCCCCACCAGAAGCCATCCCTGGATCTATCCCACAGTATAGATCCCTTCCTCTTCCACTCCACCAAGTCTTGCCACCCCAAGTTCTGTCACCCGAGTCCTGCCTGCTTGGAGCTTTTTGAGGCATTCTAATACTTACTTCCTCCCTTTATACTTTTCAGAGGACAGTACAGACCAGGGTTCCAGCCCCAATTCCCAGCTGTGCAACTGTGTCCTTCACCTCAGTTTTCTTGGATACAAAATAGATACAACTGTCCCAAGCTCATAGGGTTACTGGGAGGATTAATTGAAACAATGTAAGTACTCAGCTCAATGCCTGGATCTTGGGGAAAAAAATACTAAAGGTCAGCTTCAGCTTATATTATTATGAGTTTCTTCTCTACCCATTTTACAGCCAATGAAACTCAGCCAAGGAGGACAGCAAGGTGGCCAAGCTCACACAGGTAAGAATGAGCAGGGACAGCTGCTTCGGTAATGGCAGGTGGGGCTACTCAGACCAACCCTCCCACTGCAAACAGCTGGGAAAGCAGTCCACATAATGGGACAGGGAGGAGATTTGCTAAAAGACGCTGAGAGTCAATCAAGCAAAGGATTAAGAAGCAAACTTCCAGGAGAAGAGGGAAGAGGGCCCACAGAAATAAGCCTGATATCTAGAATGTTCTCTCCAGAGGCATCTGCCAATCCCAGAACAAAGTTGGGAGCCTTTGTCAGCCTCACGGGGCAAGGAGACAGAAATCAGAGTCCAAGGCTCACTGCAGGCTGGGACCAGCAAGGACTGGAAATAAGATAAAGCAGTCAGCCAGGTGTAGTAGCTCACGCCTGTAATCCTAGCACATTAGGAGGCCCAGGCACGTGGATCATTTCGGCTCAGAAGTTCAAGACCAGCTTAGACAACATGGCAAAACCCTGTCTCTACTAAAAATGCAAAAATTAGCCAGGCGTGGTGGTACACACCTGTAGTATCAGCTACTTAGGGGTCTGAAGCAGGAAGATCACTTGAACCCAGGAGGTTGAGGCTGCAGTGAGCCGAGATGGCATCACTGCATTCCAGCCTGGGTGACAAAGTGAAACCCTGTCTAAAAAGAAAAAAAAAAATGAAGCGGCTCACAGGAGCTGAAGCCCAGTTGTAAATCTGCCCAGTCCCTGAAACGAAATTAAGTTAATTCAGAATTGCTACCTCCAGAAACAAAGACATACTGTACATGAAGGAAGCTAATATCATCCTCATCTGATTTCCATTGATTTTCATCATCAATATCTGAGTTTCCTACCTCCCTGCTAGATGAAATACTGGGGCACAGAAATGGGAAGGAAAATCACCACAACCACCATAATAACAGCAGCTAGTATTTATTATGCACTTACTGTATGCCAGACACTATTCTAGTGCTTTACATATATTAACTTACCTAAAGCTAAGAACAACACTATGAGGTAGGAATTATCCAGCCTTTACAGACAAGGACACTAGGGGATGCAGCAATTAAGTTGACTTGCCCTAGCTACACTACTAGTAACTGGTACAGCTTAGGTCCTGGTATTAAAATCTTAGACACATGCCCAAACTGAGCATGCTGGAGATTTCTAGAAAAAAACCATTTCCTTTCCCTAACTAGCAGGCACAACACACTCTGGCCCTCTCTTCCACTTTCCAGACTCTTCAACTCCACCCAAGATATTCTGGGCAGAACCTGATTTTGAAACTGGATGTGAACAACCCAGTGACAGTGACATGTAGGGGTTGGAGGCAGGGACCAAGGCCACACTAACTCAACTTGAAAAGCCCAAGTTGCTCATGATGTTTCAAACTTGACCTCTGTGACATTGCCCTTCGACCTGGCCTCTAACAGTGGCCAAGATAAAGTGTGGGCCAAAGACCAAGCTTACGTACATCTGGCCTTGTGGACCTCAGAGCAGGAAGAGACCTCAGAACACCCCCAGGCTGCCAACTGCTTCACTTCCAAGAGCTGCTCATAGCACTGCTCCCTAAGCCCTATATTTTGAAAGATTTTATGCACCATTAATCAAACACATGTGGCAGTACCCTCATCACCAATAGTGCCCACACAACTCCAGATCAAAGGAAAGTGGCCCAAAAACTTTGGTAGCAGCAATAATCTCCCAATCAAAGGTAAAGGACTTTTTGAAATTCTGAGGCTCCCTTCACAGACTGGAGACTTGGGTCTTCCACGCAGGAGGCACCAGAGTCTCAAGTCTGCCCACACCAGTGGCCAAGACAACCCAGCCCCCAAGCCCAAAGGCATTGCCCAGCTGAGACTGGCTCTGCCAACAGTGATGAGCAGCAGTAGCAGGGCTCAAAAAGCAGACCTGTTATAGGACTCAACAAGTCAGGACAGCAGGGGGCAGGCATTGAGAGAGGAAAGCCTATTGCAAAGATTAAACAGCAGAGTTTAGGCCAGGCTCCTGGCTCGTGCCTGTAATCCCAGCACTTTGGGAGGCTGAGGTGGGAGGATCCCTTGAGGCCAGGAGTTGAAGACCAGCCTGGACAAGATAGTGAGATCCTGTATCTACAAAAAATGTTTTAAAATATCAGTTGGGAGTGGTGGTGCAGGCTTGCAGTCCTAGCTGCTCAGGAGGCTGAGGCAGAAGGATCCCCTGAGAACAGGGTTTAAAGTTATAGTGAGCTATGATCATGCCACTGTAATTCAGTCTGGGTGACAGAGTTAAAACCTGTCTCTAAAAGATTTAAAAAAAAAAATCTGAGTTTATAGCCAGGCGTGGTGGCACACTTGTAGTCCCATCTACTTGGGAGACTGAGATGGGAGGAGCATTGAGGCCAGAAGTTCAAGACCATCCTGGGCAACATACTGAGATCATGTCTTTACGAAAGAATTTTTTAAAAACTTAGCCAGGTGTGGTGGCTCATATTTGTAGTACTATCAACTCAGGAGGCTAAGGCGGGAGGATCACCAGAGCCCAGGAGTTTGAGGTTACAGTGAGCTATGATCACCCCACTGTACTCCAGCCTGGGTGACAGAGTAAGATCCTGTCTCTAAAAGAAGGAAAAAAAAAAGCCAAGTTTATAGCCAGGCGTGGTGGCACACCTGTAGTCCCGGCTACTCAGGAGGCTGAGATGGGAGGATCCCTTGAGGCCAAAAGTTCAAGAACAGCCTAGGCAACACAGCAAGACCCTGTCTCTAAAAGAAAAAAAGCCAAGCTTATATGCTGCACAAAGCTGGACACAGACCCCCAACTCTGACCTTGCTCAGGCTACTGTCTCCTTTGACAACACGAAGACTGGTCTTGTTCTGCCTGAAGGTGCTGTGAGAATGAAATGAAATCAGGCCCTGCTTTGGATCTTACACTGATGCAACAAAAGGTGGTTTGATTTCAGCCTCTGCTTTGAGTCCACAAGGGGAAGGTATGATCCCCAAACCACCTAAAAACATTGCAGATCTGAAAGGCCTGTAGGAATCCACCTAGTCCCACTGGCTTACCATACTGGTGAGGACCCAGGTCCAGTGGCCAAACCCTGTGCTCAGAGCCACATGGCCAGGACAGAGGACACTATGGTGCAAGAGTGTTGGCTCTCCCTGTGGCTCTGATCCAGTTGACTATGGGGACGCTGCCCACCCTCCCTCTCAGTCCTCTAATAACAACCCTCCCTGATCACAGGAACTCTCCGGCCCACCAAAGGCTTTTGCTTATGTGACCTCAAGCGTCCGGGACTGTTTGGTGCCCTGAACTGTACGGACTTGGTATACAAGGCTGGTTCATGGGGAGAACCTGCAGCCTATGAAATCAAACCAACCTGGGGGCAATGCCTGCGTGGCCATTTACTGCATTAGGTCAGGCTAAGTTCATTTCTCTGGACCTCAGTATCCTCAACTGTAAAATGAAACTAATCATATCCACCTCCTGGGTGCCACCAGGATTTAGTGAGGGACCAGAGGTAACCTCCAAGGTTCATAATTGACATTCAAAACCCTCTACTAAACACCATCAGATGGTGGGGCGCAGTGGCACACACCTTTAATCCTAGCACTTTAGAAGGCCGAGGTGGGCAGATAGCTTGAGCTCAGGAATTTGAGATCAGCCTGGGCCACATGGTGAAACCCCATCTCTACAAAAAAGTACAAAAATTAGGGAGCCTGTAGTCCCAACTATTTGGGATGCTGCGGTCCCAGCTACTCTTGAGGCTGAGGCAGGAGGATCCCTTAAACCCGGGAAGTCAAGCCTGCAGTAAGCTGTGATTCTGCCACTGCACTCCAGTCTGGGTGAGAGGAGCAAGACCCTGTCTCAAAAAAAATAAAAATAAATAAACACCATCAGACAATGACAGGCTTATGGCCGGTAACCTAACCTGTCTTCATGGATGATGGCAGGGGACTATATAATCTCCCTCCCCTTTCTACCCTAACACTGGAGGTGCCCCTGCCTCGAATTCAAGCCCATCTCCCCAGGGCATGTCCAGAGTGTGGCAGAGATGTCCGTGATGGGGCCCCTCTGCGCCACCCGGCAGGCCCAGGCTGCCCTCTGCGCCCTCCCGGGCCGTTTCCTACCTCCAGGTCGGCGCTGGCCTGGCTGAGGGGCGCGGGAGAGCAGGCCTTATGCTCCACCAGGCAGATATGGCAGATGCACTCGCTGTGCTCAGGGCAGAAAAAATCCCTCAGCCGGTTGTGCTGGGGACATTTGCGGCGCAACAGGTCGCGAATGGGCGACTGCAGCGGGTGGTCCTGGAAGGTGGGGCTGTCGAAGTGCGGCTGCAGGTGCTTCTGGCAGAAGGAGGCCATGCACACCAGGCACGTCTTCACGGCGGCCTCCTTCAGGCAGTGGTCGCAGGCCACCTGGGTGTCCGCGCTGGGTGCGGAGGCGCGGGCGGGCGGCGTCCAGCCGTCCGCGGCGGGTGGCTCCCGGGCCAGGTCGGCCTGCAGGAACTGCTCCACTACGTTGCACAGCACCGTGTTCTTGTGCAGCTGCGGTCGCGCGTGGTAGACGGCGCGGCACTGCGGACACAGGTACGGCGAGCCCTGGACTGCCCATGTCTCGTTCAGGCACGCCCCGCAGAAGTTGTGGCCGCACGGAGTGGTGACTGGCTCCTTGAAGGGCTCCAGGCAGACAGAGCACGACAGCTCCTCGGCCAGGGGGCACAGCTCCGCCATGGCGCTCCAAGGCGTCGGGACGCGACTGCTGCACCCGCGCTCCGCGGGAGGCCGCTGAGGAAACGAAACCGAACCCGGGAGGGGCAGTCCCTGCGGCCGCCAGGAAGTCACGTGGGGCGGGCGCGGGGGGCGGGCGCGAGGACGGGGCGGGACGCGCGAGGTACCCCCGGGAGCCTGCGGGCGCCGCAGTTCTAGTCGCCAGGAGCTGGCGACGGTCGGCTATTCTCCGAGACCCGGAGGCTCCTGCAGGCAGGGCGAGGGAGACCGGGCGCCGCTTTAGTCCCCGGGTTTAGCGCATCCTCGCGACCACCCGGAGGCTTCTGGGAGCCACTCTGCGGGTGAGGAAGCTGACGCCTGGGTGCAGAACCCCGGACCCCCGGATTCAGAGCCCGGGGCTGGCCGGGCTTCCGCACAAACTTGCGCTCGGAGCAAGTCCCCTCCTTCCCAGCACTCATCTGAGACCAGAGGTGTCCCCGCGAGCAGCGCTGGTCATATTATGGGGCAAACTTTAAAAACAACAACAACAAAACCTGTAGGTCTTAATCCTTCCTCTTCCCTCGTCCCGGACTCAGACAAACGGACATACAGTCCGGGAAGACTGAAGCCCACAGCCACACACTCGGACATAAACCTGGTGATTTCTTTCCATTCTACCGATATATCATACTTTTTTTTTTTAATTCCCATTTCAAAAAAAAAAAAAAAAAAAAAAAAAGGCCGGGCTTGGTGGCTCACGCCTGTAATCCCAGCACTTTGGGAGGCAGAGGTGGGTGGATCACGAGATCAGGAGTTCAAGACCAGCCTGGCCAACATAGTGAAACCCCATCTTAAAAAAAAAAAAAAAAAAAATCCCATTTCTACTTTCCTGGGATTTAGAGTTACGCAGTTTAACAAAGCCTTTCTTCTTTCTCTCAATCTCCCTCTCTCTCTTTCATTAGAACTTAAATATTTTTCTCAAAGTTGTTGATTTAAACTTATTTCCTTTAATATTTTCTTTTGCTCTGTTTTCCCTCTGGCTTGGCTGCAGTACCTATGGGTGGACAAGAGAGTAGAATTGTTCAAACGAGCGGGGTGAAGGGAGGGGGTTTTGGAAGGAGTTAGTTGGAGTTTGCTTTGAGGACAGAGTGGGTAGCAAAATGAAAAAAAGGTAAATGTGTTAGATTACCTTGAAATAGCTACTATTTATGGGGTACCTACTGTGTGCTAGATAAGTCACATAGTTACCTCTTATAATCCTTATAAACTCTGCAAGACAGCCAGTCCATTTTAGGAATGAGAGTCTCAATTTATACGAAGCAGGACTGGGATTCTAGCTCAGGACTGCTAACCTCCACATTGTCACTCACTCCTAATTCCCCTAATTCTTGTCCTGCAGCCTCCTTTTCCCCTAAAACCTTTTAACATTCTTCCTTCCTTCCTTCCTTCCTCTCCCTCCTTCACTCTTTCTCTCTTTCTCTTTTTGAGACAAGGGTTTGCTCTGTTGCCTAGGGTGTGGCACTATCATAGCTCATTGCAGCCTTGACCTCCTGGGCTCAAGTGATCCTCCCACTTCAGCCTCCCAAGTAGCTGAGACTGCAGGCACGTACCACCACACCCAGCTAATTTTTTAAAAATTTTTTTGTAGAGACAAGGTCCCTCTATGTTGCTTGGGCTAATTTTGAACTTCTGGCCTCAACCAATCCTCCCACCTCAGCCTCCCAAAGTGCCAAAATTATAGGCGTGAGCCACCATGTGCCTGGCCCACATCTTGTTCTCACAGAGAGGAGGAAGACAGAAGGATGAGGGGATAAGATATGAAAGCTTATGCATAGTATCTCATTTCACACACAAAAAATATGTTGCAGTTAAGGAAACTGAGGCTTAGAGAAACTAAATAACTTGGCACACAGCCTATCTGCTTTCAGAAGCCAAGAGTTTCCTACCATAAAATGCTGCCTCCCAAAGGAGGAGTGGAGCAATTTCCAGGAAACACTCACTATGAAATCCCCTCTGACCTATTTATCATGGGTGAGGTGGCCTGGTGATTCATGTCAGAATGTGTAATTCACTTTCCAGGCTGTTTGGTTTAGAAGGGCTTATTGGACAACTGAGGAAGAATAGGAGGGCCATACTTTATGTTTATCCAATTGCATGCAGTAGATGTTTACTAAGACCTACTATGCAACAGGCATGCAATAGACTGAGTGCTAAAGGAGTAAGATGTGAGTCAAACATGGGCCTGCCTTCCAAAACAGGAAGAAGACGAGCATAAAGCAGTAAAGAGGAATATGGGGAGAGATTATGTCCTGCTAGGGGTATGGATTCCTCATCTGGACGGTAAGGATCCCAGTAATACCTTCTTCCCGGGATGTTGTGGAATAAAAATGAAACAAGTAAGCTGGCCACAGTGGCTCACATCTGTAATCCCAGCACTTTGGGAGAATGAGGCAGGTGGATCACTTGAGGTCAAGAGTTCGAGACCAGCCTGGTCAACATGGGGAAAACTCCATCTCTACTAAAAGTAGAAAAATTAGCCAGGCCTAGTGGCAGGCACCTGTAATACCAGCTACTCGGGAGGCTAGGCAGCAAGTCAGGAGAATCACTTGAACCCAGGAGGTGGAGGTTCTAGTGAGTAGAGATTGTGGCACTGCACTCCAGACTGAGCAAAAGAGCAAGACTCCAACAAAGAAAAAAAAGAAAGGAAAGAAAAGAAAAAAAAACAAGCATAAATCAAAATGATTTTATTTTATTTTTATTTTATTTTGAGATGGAGTATCGCTCTGTCTTGCCCAGGCTGGAGTACAGTTGCACAGTCTCGGCTCACTGCAACCTCCACCTCCTGGGTTCAAGTGATTCTCCTGCCTCAACATACCATCTAGCTGGGATTACTGGCGTGCACCACCATGCCCAGCTAATTTTGTGTATTTTTAGGAAAGATGGGGTTTCATCATATTGGCCAGGCTGGGCTTGAACTCCCGACCTCAAAATCCACCCACCTCTGCCTCCCAAAGTGCTGGGATTACAGGCATGAGCCACCATGCCTGATATTTCTTTTGTGTTTTGTTTTGTTTTTAAACACACATAAATGACAGTAATGTAGGCAGGATTGGGGCATCATCAATGTTAATCCTTAAATGGGCTTATGGAGATCCAGGGACTGTCTCCAGGGCTGGAGGGTGGGTTTAACATCAGTAACCACAGTAGAAAAACAATGTCATCAAGTCAAATATGACCCAGCTAGTCAAAAGGACACTATATGGCCTAATCCAGCAGATGGCTGGCTATCTTAATTAGATTCTCACTCTATCTGTAGGCTGGGAAAATTCGGTGGAGTAATAACCTTTGTCTGCAGATATAATCTGCCAATTATATCTACCAATGTCATTTCATAGAATTTAAGATCAGAGGCCAGCGTGGTTGCTCACACCTATAATCTCAGCACTTTGGGAGGCCGGGCAGGTGGATCACCTGAGATCAGGAGTTTGAGATCAGTCTGGCCAACATGGTAAAATCCAAATTAGCTGGGCATGGTGGGAGGCCCCTGTAATCACAGCTACTTTTGGGTGGCTGAGGCTGGAGAATTGCTTGAACCTGGGAGCGGGGAGGTTGCCATGAGCCAAGATCGCGCCATTGCACTCCAGCCTGGGCAACAAGAGCAAAACTCCATCTAAAAAAACAAAAAAAATAGAATTTAAGGTCAGATCGTGGGTGCAATTCTAACCCAGTGTTCCAGTCCTCAACCCCTTATGAAGGACATCTGTTCTTTTTCTCATTTGAAAGATGACCAGGGAAGTCTAAATGACCTACAATCATACGAACGGCTAGAGTCCGAGGATTATCATTCCTGAGGTATGGAAAAGACTATGGTGCCCATGCTCCCACACCATGAAATTTTAAAACAAGCAAGCAAACTAACAAAAATCTATTTTTTAACCATAAAATAAGTGTAAAGAGGTCTAACAAAGTTTCTGTCTTTTCCATAATAACTATGATCATTTTGTTGTTCAGGTACTATTTATTTTATCAATACTTTTCTAAACAACACGGATCATAGTTTTTTTCTTCTTGATTTGGCCAATATGGTGAACTATACAAATGAACCATCAAACCAACCATGTATTCCTGAAATAAAACCCCTCAGTCATGATGTATTATTGTTTTATAAATTGCTGGATTTGATTGGTTGGTATTTTGCTAGGGGTGTTTACGTTTGCGTGCATGAGGGATGGTAGTCTAAAATTTTCTTGTAATATCTTTGTCAGGATTTGCTATCAGGGTCATGCTGTCTTCATCAAAATTAATTGAGAAGTGTTCTTTTTTTATTTTCTAAAAAAGCTTGTGTAAAATTGGTATTATTTTTCTTAAATTTTTGATAGAATTCATGGATTCTGAACCTCTTGAACTCATCTTCTTTGTCTTTTTGCTCTGCCTTCTGGGAAATTTCCTTAACTTTCTCTTCTGTTAAAGTTACCCCACCTGGATGTTGTGGCTCACACCTGTAATCCCAGCACTTTGGAAGGCCGAGGCGGGTGGATCGCGAGGTCAAGAGATCAAGCCCATCCTGGCCAACATGGTAAAACCTGTCTCTATCAAAAATACAAAAATTAGCTGGGCGTGGTGGCGCACGCCTGTAGTCCCAGCTACTCGGGAGGCTGAGGCAGGAGAATTGCTTGAACCCAGAGGCGGAGGTTGCAGTGAGTCGAGGTCGCGCCACTGCACTCCAGCCTGGTGACAGAGTGAGACTCCATCTCAAGAAGAAAAGCTAATATCCAAATGTGTGTGCGTATGTGTGCATATGTGTGTTTGTATTTCAAAGGCCTTCATGTTGTTTTTGTTTTCTCCTAGGACCTTGTCTATTTTGTGAACAAAAGTTTTTTCTTCTCAGTTGACTGAATTTTTCATTTACTTCTGCTGTCTCTCCTTTCTCTTGCATCCTCTGCTACATGGGGAACCTAAAATAGTTTACAATGGCCTGGGGTTCCTAAAAGAAAACAGAGAAGGCACCAGACTTCCCTTAGGGGAGAAACCTGTTTTTCCTTTTGGAATCCCAAGAGTGTAAACAGACAAGTTCATCTCAGCCCTTAAACTGCCTGCTTGTGTATTATGTTACCTGATTTATTGACTAAAGTAGTTATTGCAAGAGGCTACTCTTGGATTTTTAAAGAAGCATGGAGTTTAGACACTTAAAAATGTCTTTGTTAAAAAAAAATTTTTTAAGTGCACTGTAAAAACATCACCTGGTCTAGCCTCATAATAATTCTCCCTTTTTGGAGACCCAGGATTCAGTGTGGGCTCTGCCCAGAGATCCAGTTAAAAGATAGGTAGTACGTATCTAAATAAAATTGGTCTCCTTGCACAATCCTGATTTGGCATCCATCTTTAATCTCCTTCTAGCGCACCAGACTTTTTGTCTCCATACCTTATGATGTAAATTTTGCTAGTTGATTTTCACCTGAACCGTTTCCTTTAATATGTAAATTTAAGGATATTTAACTGACAGCTGCCCAGGATATGAAACAGATTATTAAGAACCTGAAAGTCTAAGATAGGGAAAAAAATGTTTTTATGATTTATAAAATGTGCTTCTATTTGCATGCCAACTACGTCTATGTATTTGTGTATTGTGTACACAATGTTTCACTGCTGAAAATATATAAAAGCTCTAATTAATAGTCTTAAGAAAATGAAAGTGCTTGAATCAAATACTTTATCAGGAAAAAAGACTAGTCAAATGCTTTTTCAAGTTTACATAACAAGTAAAATCTTCAATAAATAAGCTAGCTTTAAAATTATTGGTAAAGTAATATTAGAAATGTCTTAAGAATTGCCAGTATACTTTTTTTGTTTGCATTTATTGACCAATCAGTTTCATACTTATCCCTACCAAATACTGTAAGGTGTCAACATTTGACATAGGGGTTACACAACTATAAACCCAGCCCAAAACAGAATGAGTTTTGCACATGTCCTCTTCAATAAGATATTGACAATGATTTCATAAAAACAGCTCCATCTTGAATGTAATAAGATTACCATAACTTCTATCTTGTGGCTGTAGGCAGTCTAGTCCACAGGCAGTGAGCTTTGTTTTCAGAAAGGACTGTTATCATCTTCGTTTCAAAGTGAAACTATGAACTAAGTTCCTCCCCAGGTCCAGGAATGAACAACGACAGCTTGCAGGTTAGAAGCAGGGTGGAGTCAGTTAGGTCAGGTATTTCTCACTGTCTCAGAATTTTGGAATGGCAAGTTTCAAAAGTTTATTATTTATTTATTTTGAGACAGAATTTTGCTCTTGTTGCCCAGGCTGGAGTGCAATGACACGATCTTTGCTCACTTCAACCTCTGTCTCCTGGGTTCAAGCAATTCTCCTGCTTCAGCCTTTTGAGTAGCTGAGTTTACAGGCGCCCGCCACCACACCTGGCTAATTTCGTATTTGTAGTAGAGATGGGGTTTCTGCATGTTGGTCAGGTTGGTCTCAAACTCCTGACCTCAGGTGATCCGCCCACCTTGGCTTCAAAGTGCTGGGATTACAGGTGTGAGCCATGCTGCCCGGCCACAATCAAGTTGTCATATTAAGTTTTGGTTTGCTTAGGAAAAAAAACAGATTAAAATTTGTTTAATTAAGATTATTACATCTGTGTATCTCTCTGTATGCACTTTTAAAGTACTTGTGACACTGAGTTACAGGGCTTTCACCCCTGGGTCCAAAAAGAACACCAAGTCTTGCTAAATCTTAAATACTGGCAGCAATTAAAGCCTCATCTGCAGGCCTGGTGGAAGATGCTAATCAAAACTAACTGCATTCCCAAGACACAGGGCCAGAAATTAAAGCTATTCAACTCCTCAAGGCCCAGGGACTATGGCAGAAGAGGTGGGCATGTGAGCTCGTAAGGGCTGCTTTTGAGAGATAAAATAAGTTTAGTTTCTCTATAAATTAATCATAATGTCAAAGACACACTAATGCAACACCAGCATATGGGCCCCCATGTCAGATTAACAAGGTTTTCTTGAAGCATTAGCCAGCTCCTTATTAAAGGTTATAAAGGCTTATGGAAGTTATATCTTAAGGTCGAGATAAAAATTTTATAGGTTGTTTATAAAATTTTGGAAAAAAAAATTTAATTGGCTTCATGCTGTTTTTATTAGGGCTTATTGTTTGGAAAATTTAGCCTCCTCTCTAAAAGAACAAATGTTTTTGCCTATTTTAAAAAAAAAAAATCTTTGAATTATCACTTTGGTTAAATGAATGACTTATTTTACAGTGACCTAATATCAAGTATTTTAACCTTTGATATTTGACAAACTTTCCAAAATTAAACGATAAATTATGTCTTTTTCTGACCTAACTAACTTTTAAGATATTAATAGTTTCCCTAAAGTCCAAAAATGACATATTTGGCTTATTTGGTATAAAAAATTATATAGGAAACGTTGTCAAATATGAGATGGAATTCACCAAATTCATAAGTATTTGATGGTACAGGCTCGGCTTAAAAAAAGTCTTATCTGAGATCCATCTATGGAAGAAAGTTCCATCAAAGCCGATTTAAAAGCCTATGTAAAAAAACAATTATCCTTGCTGTACTGTACACAAATAATTAGGCCAAGTATAATAATGCAAATCAGTCCTACCATGATTTGGTTTTAGTAAAAATGGGAAACTAGAAAAATTGTTTCAAAAAGTATAGCACACATGTTGTTAGATTCTAATCTTGCCTAATGTTTTTCAATTTTTATTATTTTCTACAGTTTGGACTGAATTTTAATTTTTCTTAGCTACAACTCTTCAAATTAATGTTTCCATTTTTTTTCCCTTTTCCCCATTTTTCCTAATTTGGAGTCACTGAAAACTAAGCTGTGCTTTTGTAAAGTTGTATGGCTGGGTGCGGTGGCTCACATGTATAATTCCAGCACTTTGGGAGGCCAAGGCAGGTGCATCACTTGAGGTCAGGAGTTCAAGACCAGCCTGGCCAACATGATGAAACCCCATCTCTACTGAAAATACAAAAATTAGCCAGACATGGTGGCACACACCTGTTATCTCAGCAACCTGGGAGGCTGAGGCAGGAGAATTGCTTGAACCTGGGAGGTGGAGGTTGAGGGGAGCCAAGATCACACCACTGCCCTCCAGTCTGGATGACAGAGAGAGACTATCTAAAAAACAAAAAGAAGCTCCTTACCCATCAGTCCTGCAGAGCAGTCAGTGACCACTATTACGCTTCATGCATGTCCTTCCAGAACATTTTTATCCATATCCTATATGAGGAGCCTTTTATTTATTTATTTATTTTTTTGAGACAAAGTCTGGCTCTGTCATTCAGGCTGAAGTGCAATGACAGTGATGGCTCACTGCAGCCTCAACCTCCCAGGCTCAAGTGATTCTCCCACCTCAGCCTCCCAAGTAGCTGGGACTACAGGCATACCACCACACCCAAGGAGTTTCCTTTTAAAATGCAAATGAGAAAGAAACTCTGTAAGTATATAATGTGCTACAATTTACCTTTTCACTTAATTCTGCATCTGTTTCTTCATGGGACGTAAGGGTTGAATACAAGTTCTGGATCAGACAACCTACATTTGTTTTTTTTGTTTTTTTTTGTTTTTTTCTGTTAGGAGAGGAGGGCAGGGCAGGAAGCAGGACTAGGGAAGGGCAATGTGGAGAAGGGCGGGGCTGGGGGAGGGGAAGGGGTGGGGGCAGGTTGAGAAGGAAAGGTGGAAGGGAGAGGAAGGGGCGGATGGGAAAGGGGAGAGAGCGGAATTGGGATAGGGAGACATTGGGCTGCAGCTCATATTTAAGAAAGGCCTCAGTCAACCCCACAGAGGCTGGAAGGGCCCTTTGCAGTGTCCTGAGCCAGGCAAGAGTCTTTATATTTTTATTTTTATTTTTTTTTTAGAAAAAGAGAAAAGGAGAAAGAAAGAAAGAGCAAAAGAAAGAAAAAAGGAATGAAAGAGAGAAAGAAAGAGGAAGAGAAAGAGGGAGAGAGAATGGGATTCTTGTTCTATTGCCCAGGCTAGAATGCAGTTTAAAAATGAGTATTAAAAACCTCTTTTATGCCAATAATTGTGCTTAACGATGGAGACAGGAAGGAATAGGGGATGAAAATAACAAATAAGCAGCCAACCAATATTTTATTTAAACCTGGGAAATGCTATGCAATTGCTGAGGAGTGATTTACTTCCAATTATGTGGTCACTTTTAAAATAGGTATAATGT
>CAUYQU010096312.1:0-36054 GCA_963574635.1 Cheracebus regulus
CAAAAAAAAAAAAAAAAAAAAAAAAAAAAAAAAAAGGCATCTGTAACATAAAACTCAATTCTGGAAGACAGATTGCTTTCCTTTCAGATTGGGAACAATGTAAGGTTATCTATTCTTACTACTCCTATTCATGACACATGAAGTTCTAGTCAGTGAAATAGGAAACAAACAAAAAAATAAAACACAGATTGAGAAAAAAGTAAACAAAACTTTCTCTTTTCACAAATGACATGATTATCTCTGTAGAAAAACCCAAGGAATCTACCAAAAATTTAAAAACCAAACCCTGAACAAATGAGTTTAGCAAAGTCAGAGGACATATTTACAACATACAAAATTCAATCGTATTTCTGTATACAATTTGAAACCAATACTTTTTAAAATGAGATTTATAATAGCTCCAAAATATTAAATACTTAGGTATAAATGTAACAAAACATGTACACAATCTGTATGCTGAAAACTATAAAACACTAAACAAATCAAAGACCGAAATAAATGGAAAGACGTATCATGTTCATGGACTGGGAGACTCAACAAAGTAAACACAGAAGTTCTCCCTAAATTGATCTATGGGTTTAATACAATTTCAATCAAAGCACAAGCAAAATTTTTCTGTATCCACAAGCTGATTCTAAACTTTATACAGAAAAGTAAAAGAATCAAAACAGCTAAAGTAATTTTGAAAAAGAACAAAACTGGAGGAAATTACCCTACCCAGTTTTAAGACATTATAATGCTAAATTAACAAAGTGTGATAATGGCAAAGGGAAAGCTAAGTAAATCAATGGAACAAAAGAGGCCCAAAATAGACCCTCACAAATAAGGCCAATTGATTTTTAACAAAGGTCCAAAAGCAACTCAATGGAGAAAAGACAGTCTTTTCAACAAATGGTGATGGAACAACTAGACATCCATATGCAAAAAAGTAAACCTTCACACCTTACACAACTAACTCAAATGGATCACAGTTCTAAATGGAAAACTTTTACAAGACATTTTTTAGAAAGAGAAAATCCTGACCTCGGGTTGGGCAAAGTTCTAAGACATGACACCAGAAGATCCATAAAAGGAAAAACTGATAAACTGGACTTCACCAAAATTAAAAACACTGCTGTCTGAAAGACCCTGTTAAGAGAATGAAAAGACAAGACAGACTGGAAAAAAATACCTGAAAAACAAGTATCTGACATATAATTTGTATCCAAAACATATAAAGAACCCTCAAAACTCAACATAAGACAACAGCCCAATTTAAAAATGGGCAAAAGACTTGCCAGATACTTCACCAAAGAATCCATGTGGCAAATGAACACATGAAAAAATATTCAACATCTTTGGCCATTAGTTAAAGGCACATTAAAACCACAATGAGATACCACTACACACCTATTAGAATGGCTAAATTTAAAAATACTGACACTACCAAATGCTGGGAGTAAGTGCAAAGGCTGGGAGTAGGTGGAGCAACTAGAACTCTCACCTGTTGCTTGTGGGAATGCAACGTGACACAGACACTCCAGAAAATAGTTTAACAGTCTCTCAGAAATTAAACATACATTTACTATATGACCCTGCGATCCACTCCTAGCAGTACCCTATAGAAATGAAAACATGTTCATATCAAAATCTGTACATGGTATTTATAGCAGATCGATTCATAATCACAGAAAACTGAAAACCTAAACGTCCTTCAGTGGGCAGATGTACAAACTGTGGCATATCCACATAATAAAATAGTACTCAGCAATAAAAAAAGAAATTATCCATTCATGAAACAACTTGGAGGAATCTTAAAGGCATTATGCTGAGTGAAAAATAAAAGCTAATATCAAAAGATTACCAACTGTTATGATTCCATTTCTAGAAAAAAATAAGTAATTGCCGGAGTAAGGAGTATGATATAAAGGGATCACATTTGGTTTTTGTGTGGGGGGTGATGGAATTGTTCTGCATCCTTTTTGTAGCGGATAGATGAGTCTAAAATTCACAGAACTGTACGCCAAAAAAAAAAAAAGATAAATTTTAACATATCTTTTTAAAAATAATAAATTAATTTCCTTAAATTTAAAAAGCCAAATTAAATTTTAACAGGTAGTCAGACTTTTGCTTTTCAGAAACTATAGACTTAAACCACTAGATCAAAACAATTACTTTCCTAGAAATAAGCATAATTCTGAGTACAATTAAAAACCTTGACAGTAATACTTTATATAAACACCCTTTCCCAAAACTTTTAACATTTTGCTAATGCAGTTTAATAAATTAGAAAAGGGTGAGTTAACTCACTAATAAAACGGTGTTCCCATAACAGCCTTTAAGAAGTACGGTTATATTTTGTAAAAATACTGAAAAACTTCCTAGGGTCAATGAAATTACCTAGATGTTAGGAGTTACATAAAAACCTAGAGAAGTTAACACCCCTTTTCAGTCCCCGCTGCCACTTCACTAGCTCCTGATAATGAAGTTATTACTCCTGGCAACTGCCGATGGCTCCTCGGATCTCCGAGTAAAGTTAATTCTGCAGCAACCAGTGTCAATGGAATAGTGCAATTTGGCTCACTCATATTCCTGCACTCTAATCAAGAAACTAGGGAAGAGTGGGGTCGCGGGTAAAGAGTGGTCCCATTGCAGGGAGAAGAGGAGTCTAAATGCCAAGGTGGGCTGAGGACCCTCTTCGCCGTCAAACCTAAGCTGAGCACTTCACGCCCTTGCTGGTGTCTTGCCCGGCCTGGGTCGCACCTACCCCATTCGGGACTGGGGACTAGCAAAAAGCCGAACGCTCGGCCAGACTGGGGACGCAGCGCCGCCCCCGCTCCACCCCTTTCCCATCCATGGGGCAATTCCAGGTACCAACCGCTGGGAGCAGGGAGGGGGCGCCGGGCTGGCGCGGCCGCCCACTTTCTCCAGCTGGAACTTGGGATCCGTGCTCAGGGGCGGGAGAGCCGGCGCTCGGCGGTGCGAGCTAGAGGATGGGAGCCGGGCCTGGAGGCCCCTGCCCGCGATTCCCCTGGCCACTCGGCAAGTAAGGCACAGCCTAGGACCCCAGGGAGATGCGAACTCTTCCCCAGCGAAGCCGGACGAATCCCCAGCCCCCTGCAGAGGGCGAGTGAGCGCAGCGCCGCTGCAGCGCAGCGCGAGCCGCTACTCACCGTCCCCCGCCGGCCGTGGACCCGCCGCCCGGCGCCACCGGCTCCTCCTGGTCGCGGCGCAACCGCTGCCGCCGCTGCCTCCTCCCGACGCGCCAGCTCTCCTGGCGGTGCCGCGCGGCTGGCTCGCACCCTCTTTCGCTCTCTTCAGAATGATTATGATTTTTTAGCGAACTTTATTAGTAGCCAGGGCTCAGATTGAGCGGCTCACCAGCAGCTCCGACGGGGGCGGTGGGGCGCGGGAGTCTCGACTCCCCTCATCTGTGGACCCGCCGCGCTGCGGAGCATGCGCCGGACTTTGTCTGCGCATGCTCTGCGCGGACCCGCTGCCCGCCCCGCCCCTGTTCTGGCGGGTGGCTGGCTGCTGCTCGGATTTCCAGGCGCCTCCCAGGGAGCCGGGGACGGCAGTGGGTAGACTAGCGAGCAGGATCTCCCAGATCGTGAACTCTAGAAAAAGAGAAATCGGCCTTAGACTGTCCATATGCGTTTTCCCTACAGAGTAATCAGACTTCCAGAGTCCTCAAAGGGTTTGCCCCGCTTCGGACACATACCTTCTTTTCTTGACCAAATGACATCTTAAGTGGCCGAGTGAGCAAAAAAATGTCGAGCAAAGTCGAAAACGCACTCACACCGCCTGCAGGAATTGGCTGGACAAAATAGAAGCCTGAAATGGTTAATTATTCAGAGAAGCAAACCAAAAACGAAAAGGTCCCTCAAAAGTAATCTCAACTTTGCTGCAGCTGTTTTTGTATTTCAAAATAGAATAGGAAAAAAAGGTATAAAATACCAAGTGTTGGCCGGGATGTAGAGCAACTGCATTCTTTTCCTCTGCTGCTGGAATGTAAACTGGAACAACCCCTTTGAAAAACAGCAGTTGTCTGCAAAAGGTGCATACTCTACGGCCCCGCAGTTCCACGCATCCATACACAGCAAAGAGAAACGAATACTTAGGGTGCACCGACAGGCAGGAATCAGAATGTTCATAGCTGCATTTATTGTAATAATCCCTTAATGAGAATAACCCAAAAGACCACCAACAATAGAATAAATGAAAGAATTTGCACAGGGTTCATGTAATAAAACACTACACAGCAACGCAAAGAATCATCTGCAATTACAAGCAACAACGTGGCATGGATCAACTGCAGAAACCTAACTCCCAGCATAAAAAGACACCGAAAGTACACGTGACATAAGTCCATTTTTATAAAGTACAAAAACAGGAGAACTAAGCTGCTAAAAATTAGCATAATAGTTACCCTGGTGGCTGGGGATAGTGACTGGAAGGAGATTATGACTAGAAGAGGGGCTTCCAGTTAGCAACCACTAAGATTCTGTTGATTTGGGCACTAGTTATAAATGTGTATCCATTTGTGAAAATTCAAGCTGTACTCTTATGCACATTTTTCTGTATGTGAATTATACTTCACACTTAATAATTTTAAAAATTGAGATTGTTTTACCTATAATAGCAATAGTTGTAAGGTCTGTTTCCGAGGATAAAACGAAGAAACTGAGGCCAGCACCAAAATAATCCAATGCAAGAGAATTTATTCAGGCTCCCGGGTGAGGTTCTGCGGCCCCGACACGGTCCTGACAGGAGGGGCCGGAGAAGTCGCAGGGACTCCTCTCAGACAGGGGGTTTTTTTAGTGAGTCTATTTTTAGACAGTGAGTCTATTTTTAGACAAGGGGTTTTTATAGGGAGTGAAACAGCTCGATTGGTTGTGGGAGAGCAAGACTGCTATTAAGTTACAAGCCTTGACCTAGGACTTGGCTTGTTATTGGCTGGAATTATTTGCCTGCTATTGGTTGTTAAAGCTCAACTGCTATTGGTTGTTAAAACTCGGCTGCTATTGGTTGTTAAAAAGCTATGATTGCAGCACCTTGTTTGCATACTGGGCTCTTAAAGAGAAGAGCAGACCATGCGAGCAAGGGAGAAGGGAACATGCCCGAGCATGTCAGAGCTTGCTCAGGGCTTGTAAAAGGGAAAAAAGGAGCGGGGTGGCGGGGGGTGGGAGTGCGTCCGAGCTCCCAGCAAGGCAACTGGCCTTACACCCAGCTTAAAGTTAGAATCATAGATTTGAGAGAATAATGTGTAAAAAGTTCATCCTTATTTATAATAAATTTGTAAACATTCCAGATGTTCAAGATAAGATAATTATTTTTTAGATTATGATATTTTCCATATGGTTTTTGAAAATCAAAGGCATATTTTCAAATGGTTTTGATGACATGAGAAAATGCTATTGCTAAAGTGTTGAATGAAAAAGAGCAAAGTAGAAGATTATGTATAAAATACAAATTACAATCCACATATATGATCTTAACAGTGTTTATCTAAACATGATGGAATTGCAGATAATTTTTATATTTTTTCTGTATATGTAAAAGTGCTTTATTATGATCATAAATTATCATTACAAATGAAAACTAACGTTAATATGTCTCTCTTAATTTGCATGATTCTGCTTAATTTGTTATAGTAAATTTCATGTGAATATCATTCTAGAGTCATTTTACATTAATCTTTTTGTTCTACTATTAATTCCCCAATTAAGGAATCTCAACAGGCATTGTTAAAAAGATACATTTATGCAAGAGAACCCAACTGACAGCTTCCAGAAGATCCCATGCCCATGCGAGCAGCCTGGATGAGCAAAGGCTCCTAGCCTGTGACACTCTTAACAGCTGCTTCTTCTCCAAGTGAGTATGACACTGTTGTGTTACGAACATCAGGTTCCCGCTAATCAAGGATTTTTTTGAAAACCTTGCTTGACAGAGATAAGTACATTCACTCCTCCAACAGCCCCATCCCAAGAGCCCCAAAGTCTTAACTTATTCCAACACCAAGCCTTGGGAAAGAGAGGCAATAACAGAAGCAGAAACAGGGAAATTTCCAAAGATACTTTGAGGTTACAGCTCTTCAGACAGGCTAACGAGGAGGAATTATAAGTGATGACTGTGAACAATTAAGTAACAGATTGCTTCTAACACCTATTTGCTCCAAACTAATCACATTTTCTTTCAATTTCTTTTTTGGCTCTAATTTACTAACTCTAAGCCTTAAAAATAGAACTCTTATCTCTGGTGTAAGAAATAGTTAAACTGATGTGGCTGCCTCTTGGTTCCAGGCTGGCGTTGGTATGCTACAGGGAAAAATCCTGGTTGGAGGTCCTGTGCGGTGGTGAAGCCAGTGGAGCAGAGCAGGGCTGGGGGAGGGAGGGTGTGGGGTACTGATCTCCCAGTACCCTATCAGTAACAAGGAAGAGAGGAACTGCAACTCCAAATAAACTTTGCCTGCGGAAGGCAAACATACGACTCTTTTCCTCCTCATCATCATTCTCCTTCTTCCTTAACAATCTAGTTTGTGTGGCTCTTTTGTTTCACAGAGGCACCCTGATACTGGAAACAGTTACCAAGAGACGTGGGGTTCCTGGGTAAAAATAATTACTTCAGGTTCGCTGTTAGTGAGCTGTTGGTTGCTAATCAGGAGCAATTATACCATAAATCTTATTTTCAACCTCTTTTGGCAACTACTATCCACAAAAGCTATGCTTCTAAAGGAGGAAATTCCTTTACCTTCCTTAACTGAAATTAACTTTGAACACCAAAATGTTTTGACTTTTAACCATTTAGGATGGAGATTTTCTCAAAGTTGATGACAAACTAACCTACATTATCGAATCTCCCCTACCCTTAAGCCAGGTTTTCTGAACAAGGCTCTTTATTTTCCTGATGTGTGGACCCACAGGGTTTACTTAAGTAAGTAAGATTCTATACACCATGGTCATAAGCGGCTCTGACTTCTGAATTCCTGATTTTTGTAGATTTTCTCCCTCTTTGTGTTCAATTTATCTGTGAATATGCCTCGTCCTTCAGTGTACCTGTCTCTAAAGACAGTTTCCTTATCTCTACCTACCTTTCAGCTATCAAATAATCAGAGCAAGAAAGAACCACAGAGATTCTCTAGTCCTGTGTTCCATTTTCCTCCCATCTAAAGAGGTGTTGTAAACATAGCATTTGTCCTAGAGAGCCAGGGGATCTGAATTCTGTCTTTGGTGAGCCACCTTTCCCCATGAGGGCTCTGTGAGTAATAGATGGAAATCAAGCCCAGTTTCTTTTGTTTCTACCTCTAGCAACTTTAGCCCAAAGAAATAGCCTTTTCCTGATCAATAGCATGGGCATCCATGCAGGATGAAGTTGTCTCCTTAACTCTTCCCCACGCCCACTCAGCAAGTAGGAGGAACACTGATCTCAAAAGCCAGGCTCCAGGATACATACCTGGCTTTGTTTCTAGTAGCTGGCATCACTGGGCACCAGAAGGTCAGAGGGAGTTCATTCTCTGTTTTCTCTTCTACACCCAGGTGGCCGGAATAGGAGTCAGACCTCCTACCCACCACTTCAGGTACCCCAGGGCTATTTCCCTCCTGTGCTGTCTTCTCTGACATTCCTGCCCCATTAAGGACTTCTGTGGTACTGAGGACCAGGCAAGCACAGGACTTTCTCTTGCTCTGCCACTTTCTACATCCGTCTTCTCCAGAACTGTGTTGGGAGTACAGAAAGAGGAGCATTTTCAAACGAAGAGGAGGAAGACAGCCTTGAATCTCTAGACTTGGCCACAAAGTCAAGTCTCAATCTACCCAAGTTGAGCATGATTGTTTGGGTTTCTAAGCACAGCTAACAGACAGCTGGTTAGCTATCTTCCCCACCTCTGGTTTATTTTCTGGGTCTTGCACCACATGGGTCTCACCTATTTTCAATTGTGAGATTGTGGTACCATTTCATAATTCTGCTATCATATCATGATGTCCAACATCAGAAATGGTTATCTAAAATCCTTAACAAGTGGTAGGGTTTTAGCAGCTCTAGTGGATATATTCAGGAGATGAAGGAGTAGTCTCCTGCATGGGAAAAGTCACCATCGTTTAGAACTAAAAGGACAATCCCTCATGTATGGCAGACAGAACCCTGGTATTTGCAGGTAGAAGGTTTTATTTTAAGAATAAAGACAGTTTTGTCAATATTTTGAATGACAAATGTCACGAACAACAAATTTCTATAAGAGAAGGAAATTCTCACATTAAAATGATTAGAAATTTAGTACATGGAATTTTTAGCCTTTGGACTTTTATTGCTGGGCACTGTTAGGCAGTCTAAATTAATGGCCCTGCGCAGAGTTCTCCTTTCAGTCCAAGTCCAGGAAAGAATCCATTAAGTTTGTCCCCCGTCTCTCTCGGTCAGCAGCATCTTGGGCTGGCACATTAGCACTGACCTGTTCATTAGATAGGTCCATACAAGGTTCAAGCCATGAAGTCATGGATTTCCTCAGTGGAAAAGTAATGCTAATATAACTATTGGGAATCATGTTATTGAGTATGCTCACTTGTCAAATGCAGGGGCCAGCAAACTCTTTGTAAAAGGTCAGATAATATGTTTTAAACTTTGTGATCCAGACGAACTACTCGACTCTGCACTTGGCCAGAAAGCAACCATTGATGTGTGAATGAACGGCATGGCTAGATTCGGCCCAGGGCCTAGGTTGTGGCTTTCCTCTGGCCCCTGTCTGTTTAGAGTTGCTGCCAGTTACAATAGCAGTGCATACTAGTGTGTCATTCTCTCTTATTTCTCTATCAAGAAAATCAGAAAAGTGAATTGTCAATCTCTCCCACTTTTTCCTTCCACATGACTCAAAAGGTAAGATAGAAAGCTCATGCCCACACAGAATGGACTTCTTTGGTACATTTGCTCATTATTGATTTAGTACTTCTGGGCATCTTGCAGCACTCTTTTAGGTCCTGGGAATATAGCAATTAGCAAAACAAATGTCCCTTACAGAGTTTATGGTGTAGCAGAAGCCAACATTAAACCAGCAATTCCATAAATCTCTGAGTAATGTTACGTCACCATTTCTGTATGTGACTGGAAAGAGAAGAATGAGGAGGTATGACACCATGTTCGAGGGTCACATAATCCACGCTACAGTTGTGGAAGGCTTCCTTGACAGTGACATTTACATTATGAGGATATTATGCTCAGAATTGCAAGTTTAAAATATATTATTTCTATAATCAATAATACTGTAAATGTAATTTTATTCTCTTCCATTTTCTCATTTTATTTAGAAACAGATGAGGCTGCCTGAGGGACTTTGACAAGGTAAAGACATTATCCAAATGTAATTATGGTTCCAAATATGTGATATAGATAAGTTCTTAATATTATATCAATCTCAGATTCTGTCAAGTAATCAGAAATCAACAGCTTTTAGAATAGGTTGGAATAATGTTTCAACTATATTCCAAATAATTATAGCCACACCAGTCTATTTCATTTAATAACAGAATCTTTGAGTACATAACAGCTTAATGATTCTAAGCATTCTGCTCTCTTTCATTTCTTTATAGTAAAGACATTTCTAAGTATAAAGACACACACAGGCACACACACAAATAAGTTTTAGTATTTGGTTACATTAAAATATAAACTCTCTGTATATTAGAAAAAAGACATAAAATTATTAAAGACAAGCAAAAACTGGAAAAAGTTGTATGCTAGGAGGAGCAATATCTTCACTATATAAAGAGCTGATGCAAATTAGTTAAAGCATCCCAATAGATTGTTGGAAAAAAAAGATAAGGAGTAATCTGTCTGACACATGTTATGTATTTGATAAATATTCTTGAGTGGATAAGTGAAAAAGTAATTGACAGAAGAAATAAAAATGATCAGTAAAATATGGAAAAGTTTTGATCTAACCAGATATTTAAGAAATACAAAGCAACAAAATGCCATTTTTAATATGGCTGACAAAAGTTTAAAATTATGATAATGCACACTGTACATGCTGCTGGTGCCCAAGAATATTTGAACCCCCTTTTATGATGGAACTTGTATCCAAAGTTCCAAAAATTAGCAAACTCTTTGATCCAACAATTACAAATGCAGGAATTTGGGGCTGATTTTAAGAGGAAAAAAATGGATGTATATTTTAAAACATATTTATAAGCATTTTCCACATAGTATTATTTGTAAGAGTGAAAAAGTAAAGAAACCTACACTGTCATCAGTAAATAAGTAGTGAAACAATCTATGGGAATCCACAAAATGAAATATTATGCAGCTATTTAAAATTATGATCTAAAAGTTTATTATAAATACTGAAAATGTTCAAGATAGTTTGTCAAGTGAAAAGGCTGTTTATAAAATAATGTATAATATGGTCCATATGTATTCATATTTATTTATTCATGTTAAAAATATTAGAAAACATTTACCAAAATGTTAACATAATTTATCTCTTGTTAATAATTATCTTTACTCTCAGAGATTTTGAGCAACAGCTTGTCTGGAAAGCAAACAGCTTATTTGGAAATTCCCATTTTTATCATGATTATGTATTGTACTGATAACAAGGAAGAATTACTTTAATGGTTTTGTTTCCCAAAAATTAAAAGAAACATTGATAAGCTTCATTTGGTGCCTATTAGGAATATTCTGCAAGGAGACAAAGGCCTTGCATTGGAAACTATGGTGCGGCTCTTTCAAAGCAAAGCCTGTGAGTGGAAATCTGGACAAACAGGTGGCACAGCAGGTGCTGAAATGCATCCAGTGCCAGCTTCTCTGGCTGCTTTAGGGATCCTGGGGTTCATGGCTCTGTGTAGGAGAATAAAAAACATGGCAACACTGGGCACTTGAGCAGCTTCATGATGGAATACATCTTGTGTGAGAATAAAAAATGAGGAAGCATTGTCCTTTTTCTTTAGAAAGGGAAAGCTGTTCTTTACAGCACCATAGGGATTGAAATAGCAGCAATAAACTTAAAATGTGTTCCAAGATATCACTGCAGGTGGTGGATTTGGGTGAAAGCATCAAGAGTAGAGATGTGACCGCAGCAGAAGCCCCTTGTAGAATCCTGTTTAGAGGGACAACACCAAGCTCCTGACAGAGAGAGGTGAACAACAGATATAATAAGCATGCCTGGGACTCTTTTTTAGGGGGAAAGGGGCACCCTTTTTTTGGGCAGCAGCCAGGGAAATCAGCAGTTGGACTTTGTCACGTGCTCCAGCTTGTCCTTCTTCTTGATGGCATAGGAGTTGGAGAAGCCCTTGGCAGAGATGATGAGCTGATCTGCCAAGAATGGAATGAGGAATCTGTAAATAACTGCAAGGTGATATGGTTTGGCTGTGTCCCCACCAAAATCTCATCTTGAATTGTAGCTCCCACAATTCCCACATGTCATGAGAGGGACCCAGTGGGCTGTAATTGAATCATGGGGGCAAGTCTTTCCCATGCTGCTCTCATGATAGTGAATACAGCTCATAAGATCTAATGGTTTTCTAAAGAGGAGTTTCCCTGCACAAGTTCTCTCTTTTTGCCTGCTGCCATCCATGTAAGATGTGACTTTGCTCCTTCTTGTCTTCCACCATGATTGTGAGGCCTCCCCATCCAAGTGGAACTGTGAGTCAATTATACCTTTTTTCTTTCTAAATTACCCAGTCTTGGGTATGTCTTTATTAGCCACATGAAAACAAACTAATACACAAGGTAAGTAGATGTTTGGGAGGATTAAGAACATATTTTACACTTTGGGAGGCTGAGGCAGGTAGATCACTTGAATCTGGGAGTTCTAGACCAGCCTGGCCAACATGGTGAAATCCCATCTCTACTAAAAATACAAAAATTAGCTTGACATGGTGGCAGGAGCCTATAATCCCAGTTACTCGAGAGGCTAAGGCAGGAGAATTGCTTGAATCTGGGAGGTGGAGGCTGCAGTGAGCTGAGGCTGTACTCCAGGCTGGGTGTCTCAAAAAAAAAAAAAAAAGAACATCATATTTTAGATTGTGAATACATGTTATTTAAACTCAGGTTGATGAAGCAAGACTCATACCAGTTACACTAGAGAGATCAGTGGTCTCAACTTACCTCTCCAACTGAGTCTTAAATTTTTACTATAAAATGTATGTTTCTAGAACTAAAAATTACCCCATTTCATATCCTTGGTATTTCTTTCAAATTGTAACTATAAAAACATTGGAATTTAGAAAGTGGGAGAAGTTTATGGAGCAGAGTTGTCATGGATTAAAGATGGTCATAAATTATTTGGCATTCCTCTAACCAAATGGCAGAGCCTGTTTAACCACACTCCCTGAATCAGACCAGCCTGTAACTTCTTTGACAGAGATCTGTGCAGCCAAACTAATGCTACAGCAGTTCTAGGCCTAGTTCCTGAGAAAAGGCTAAAAGCTTCCTCTTAAGTCTTTGGGATTCTCAAGAAGTCATGTAAGACTCTAGCTATTGGAGGTATACCATATAGAGGGCCCTGAAACTACCTGGAAAGGGATAGGGGAAAGCTGAGCTCAGCATTTAGACTGTTCACTGAGACATCAGTTATGTGAGTGATGTCTCTTGACCCTCCAGACCAGCTGCAACCTGACTATCACTGAATCACCCCAGTCATTGCCATGTGGAATAGGAAAATTGTCCAACAGAGCCCTGCCTAAATCCTTGACCCCTGAAATTGTGAGCTACAATAACAAAAAGAATTGTTGTTTTAAACCATTAAGGTTTGGGGTTTTTTACATAATAATAGATGACTAGAACAAGAGTATAAGCTTCATCTTCCACAAGGTTGTGCCCAAGACCCTTCTTTGCCCCACATCTTGCTGGAGTTTTTCTGTGTATGCTCTTTGTGTAGATTTCTCTGAGAGGATATAGGCTTTATTTCCTGGAGAGTGCTATAGGTGTGTCACCAGGAAGCACAAGAATAGCTCCATGAGTAGTAGAGAAGGAAATCCCCTTAGGATGACTTTATCTCCCTTCTCTCCTTAGAAATCCCTGGGGATCCACTTCACTCTGCACTCACCCCTTTCATACAAGTTGTTCTTATCTTGGTTTCTCATTGAGTGGTCCCTCAGTACCTGTATCAAGAGGACTGCCTTAGCTAGAGAAGATGATTCTGTCAGATGGGACTGAACAGCTGAATCTGAAAACCCTAAAACTTTCTGATTATTCTCTGTCCTTATTATGCCACTTTCTGTTCTGTTGAAAATAGCTAACATTTTTGTAGGTCATTTTCTTAGTTGTAAAAGAAGAATAATAACATCTACCTTTCAGATACCTCAGGATTATTGTGGAAGTCAAGGAAGACGAGGTGGGTGGAAGCTCTTTGTAAACTATAAAATGTTATGCACTTGCAATTTGTTATCATTATTATCATTACTATTAAGGAATTAGCAAATTATAGATAGTGTTGGAACACGTGGGCTTAGCACTGTATAATCTTAGGCAATTCAGTTAACATCTCAGTAATTTTCTCATCCCTAAAATAAAAGTGTTTACTAAATAAATATCTATATGGCTCCTTCCAGCCCTCAAATAATATGGCTTGATTTTTGAGAACCTATTTTAGCATAGGCAAGGTATTGCATGCAGGGTGTTCAAAGATGAAATGTGTCTTCATCCCTGCTGACTTGGAATTTATAATGTAGTTGTTAATATAACTCATACATTAAAAACCAAATAATTCGAATCAATCTTTTAAATACAGATTCCCTGGGAGGAAATTTTCCAGATACAGAAGCATAATATGCTGGATTCAAGTGCTTCGGGATGTTCTTGGAACATGAATATGTTTTCTGAATATGTTTTCTTGAATATGTTTTCTTGAATATGTTTGCACTTGAATATGTTTTCTGTTTGCCCCACAGACCCACTCTGCAGCCACTCTCAGCCCTGGCAGGCTGATATGTATATGAACTGCATTACTGTGCTTTCTGACCTCATGGCATCTGACTGGGTTCTGCCAGCTGAAAGACCCAGCAAGAGATGAAGGGAGAGAGAAGATGGTCAGGGTATTTATTCTCCTTGCTCCTTCCCTAAGAGATCATCTAGGAATAGCTATTCCCTTGACCCAAGGATGTCTCTCAAGACTGTCCTTTTCACATGACTCTAATCATCCAGGCTCTGGAAACTTCTCTAATCCCCTTCCGAAACCTTTTGCTCTAGTGGTGACAAAAACTCAGCAGCAACTAATCCTGAAATACCTCATCATCCTTTTGGGGGTAGGCAGCCTCTGTAATGGACTGAATGTTTGTGTCCTCTCAAATTTTATATGTTGAAATCCTAACCCTCAATGTGATACCATTAGGAGGTAGAGCTTTGGAAGATGATTAAGCCAAGACAGTGGAGTGCATAAAGGGATTGGTGGCCTTATAAAAGAAACCCAAGAAAACCCCTTCTCCTTTTCTACCATGTGAGGACACAGAGAGAAGATGGCCATCTATGAACCATAAAGTGAGGCCTTGCCACATCCCAAATCTTCTGGAGGCTTGATTTTGAACTTCCCAGCTTCCAGAACTATAGAAAATAGTGTTTGTTGCTGTGTAAGCCCCCAGTCTATGATAATTTTGTTATAGAAGCCTGGACAACTAAGACAGCCTCCAAGATGGTCCCAAGGCTCCTGCTTCCCAGTAGTCACACTCATGTGATTTTCTCCTCTTGAATGTGAGTGGAATTTATTAACTCACTTCTAACAAATGAATGAAGAACATGAGCTAGGATGTCACTTCTGAGATAAAGTTATAAAAAGACTTGGACTTATGCCCTGGCCACTCTCCCTTGGATCACTTGCCTTGGAGGAAGCCAACTGTTGTGACCCAGGACAGCCCTATTGGAGAAACCCTGTCAACATGGGATCAAAACTTATTCACACCAAAGTGAATGAGCTTGGAAGCAGCTTCTTCATCCCCACTCAGGTCTCTCAGTGAGACTGCAGCCCTGGCTGATAAATTAACTTCAAGTGGGACTTTGAGCCAGAGACAACTAGCTAAGCTGTGCCAGAATACCTGCCTGAAACAAACCATGAGGTAATACATGTTTGTTATTTTAAGCTGCTAAGTTTTAGGGTAATTTGTTATACAGCAATAAATAATACACTCTGTGATTTTTTGATGTACTTGATATACTTTGTAAATCATCCTTTTATAAAGTATTCTTCAAATTATAATCGTTTGACTAGCCCAGCTATTTCCTGCTGGGATTATGCATAAAGCAATATTTCTGGGCATATAAGAGAAATGAAATACTCTTCTCAGGTTCATTTCCTTCAAAGACATAAAAAGAATAGATAATGGTTAAATATATAAATTTCCCTGAGTCTTTGAAGACCATAAGTTCCTTGAAATAATTTAGATTTATTTTCTAAGGATGATAGATGGGAAGGATTTAAAAGATCTTTTTAAGGAATTTAAAATCATTTTAAGGATTTAAAAGAAATAGCTCCTTAGCCACGAGATGAAAAATGAAGGTTGCAGTGTTTTTTTCCAAGAACATCCCGAAGCACTTGAATACAGCACATCTAGGGTGACAGGCTTTAAACTACAGTGGCCATGGAATAAATGACTGATGGGATTCTTCAAGGACTAGGCACTTAGAGCCCCAGGTTTGAGAATCTCTTTCACATAACTTTACCCTCCTTTATGGGACCTCATGAGCCTTGGTAGTTGACATATCACTAGGGCTGAAGTAGCTGAGGGAAAGTGAAAAATCAAAGGGGACCTATGATATTATATTGTGGTGACAGCAGCAGCAGACAATGACCCTTACTTCTTGTTTCTGTAAGTCAGACTACCAACCCTCTATCCTGATCTCCCAACTCCTCCACATATACTTTAACCTTCAAAAGGGTTTTGTTTGTTTTTGTGACAATCCAGGGAATTTAGAGGTGGGGATCATGGCAATTCTTACATGGATTTGGGAAACTGTTTTTAAAAGGTGACATTCAATATAAATGACTTCATTCACCCAAACTCACCAAAGTCAGCGGGGATCACTGATAAGGCCCCTCTTGGTCCAGATCCTCCCAGGTTTTGGTTGATGATTCAGGCTGTATTTGAGCCACACACATTTCTAGCTTGATGGGATTGATATTAAAGCTCCACTGTGAGGTAGGAATTTCATTTGTTATTCTCTAGAGATTCTGCTAATTGCACAATTGTGATTTTCACTTTTCTGTGAGGATCAGATTTTGTTTGGAATGACTCATTAGAATTTTAACAACAGTTTCTCTCCTTAAAAATTTTGGTTATGGAGAAAAAAGTTTATCTCTGAAAAGAGGATGTGAATCTTTGTGACTTAAGCAAAAAAAAAAAATCTTTGAAGCTGGTGTGTGGCCTCATGCTCCTCTCTGATATTTGTGACCTACCATGGTGGATATTTCCTCTCCAAGGACAAGATTGGATTGAATATTATGAATGTTTTGGATTTTCTACAATAGTCATCAGTGCTTAGTACTTATATGACTAAAGATGATGTACATTATTGACTTATTCATAGTACTTCACAAAACAAAAGTCATGAGATGAGCTTTTTGGTAAAAAAAAGAAAACTAATTTGTTAGCCTTTTTGTTCATGTTAGCACAACTAAGAGATAGTACAACTCAATTCTGGGATAGTATAACAAATCTGGGGTGGTTTAATACGGCTTTTCCTCTATTTTGGTCACTTAGCTCACCCCTTTATGTTAGAAACAAAAAATATCACAACAAAGATACATGGTCCATAACACTAGTGATATGGGATAGATATTCAAAGAACAGTGTATCCCACACCATTATATGACAAAGTGCTGGTTGGCATGCCACTGAATGGGTACCATGACAATTTATTATTTAGCTGTAAATGAAATATCTTGCAGTGCATCACCAATCTATGGGCATAGCTACCCCCATGATGGTTAGGATGGTGTCTTTGGGACTATGCCTGGATTCCAGGCTAAGTTCATACCCTTTCAAAACCTGCACATCTTCCTCATTTACAATCTTGTTGGAATTTTTCTGTATTCCATTGGTTTGATCATTTAGCTTCCATTTTTCTGCTGCAACTGATCATTGAGGATTTCATTTGGTATGTAGAGGCCCTAATTAATCATATAAAAAAGGCCCTAAGTAATAGTCTGATTGGTATCTTGTTATTAAACAATTAAGAAAGGCTCTAATACAGAATAGTGTAGCTTTAGACATACTGCAGCCCTAGAGGGAACACACATTGATTAAAAACTGTGTGCTGTGTCTGCATCCCAGATGAATCAGACACATCACTACATTAATGGCTGATAATAAAAACCCAAATAACTAAACTTTCAGATACAACACTCTCTCCAAACGATTGGGTAAGCAGCTGGTTTTGATACTGTGAAAATTGGTGGCAAAAGCTGTTACTTATTCTAGGAATTATAATCATTTGTTGTGTTTTGTCCTATTTTTGTCTTCACTGCTGCTGTAGCATTTGTGCACAACGGAGTCAATATGCATCTAAACAAACTGAAATAATGACTCAAACAAATTGCATTAATTAAAGATGCAGCCTGGTAGCCTGATTCAGGTCACAAAGTCACTTTCCTCATGTTGCTTTAAATTTCACACTATAACCTATCAGCTTTATAGTGTGACAAATTCCTCCTGCCATAAGACATGGCACTCTAGGAATGAGCCTCAATGTAGGACTAAGTTCCTGAACATAAAAGGAGCTGGTAGAGGCCAAAAGAAATTTTTCCTTTTTTCTGTCTGAAGGTTCACTGAAAAAATCAACTCATAAAAGGCAGATTAATTAGAGAAAAGGCATACAAATTTATTATTAATGTTCACATCAGGAAGAATTACAGAGTTATTACCCAATCTCCACGGAATACAGAAACTTCTATATCATGTCTGAGGTTACAGAAAGGGCTCAGAGCATGGCCCGAAATGGATTATGATGGTAAATCAGGTTATAGTGGCAAGATAGGTTATGGGGGGTAGAGAAGAGGAAGCTTGGCTAGCAAAGGTGGTCTTGGGATGTTAATGAAATCTCACAGGTAACAGATCTCAAAAAGAATAGATGGCAATGTTTCTTTCAGACCTTTAAGTGTGTCAGGCTTTCAGTTAATCTTTCCTAGATCAGACAAGGGAAGGCCTTCAGAGAAAGCTTGACTGCATCAATGCAGATTTAGTCTGCAAATGAAAATCTCCCCCACAAAAGACAGAATTACAGAACTACTTCTGTATGCAGGCCCTCTGGACAGCCATCTCAAAATATGTCAAAGAAATATATTTACGGGTAAAATATTTTTTTATTTCCTTCAAGCCAAAACTGTTTGAGTGCATCCATGATGCTTTCTTTGAAAGATCACAATGAAAAGAGGGAAATTTGAAATTAAATAATTCAAACTTAAAGTAAATTAAAGCTGCTAGAACATTAAATATTCTGAGCCTTGTAGCATGCAACTGCAAACTTCTACACTTTTTTCTCCTTTTCCTAGAAATAATTAATACCCAAGATGCCAGAGATAAGACCCTCTCAGATCACTGCCTCTCCTCATGAAATAACAAAGTAATACTCTTTGGAATATATCAATTTATAGTCATTCAGGTTGCTGTGGTGTGTATAGCTGGTTTAGTATAAAAATGTTTAATACTGCTGGAACTTCTCTGTTTCTGCCAATATGATTGAAACTTTAACCTCTTCCCTTTGGAAACACTGACCCTATTCATTTAGAGTCAGTGCATTACTGGGTGGTTTTTCCTGAAGCTTCATACTTGAATAAGCTCTATACTTAATTATGTTTTCTTAATCTTATTAAAATTGACATCCAACACCTTGAATTGTGTAGAATAGCTGATACTTGTTATAATTAAAATAAGTGTGATTAATCTAATAAGTTAAGTAGAAAGAGGAAACTCCCAGGTACCTTGTACCCAGTTAGGTGTATTGCTTTGGTTAAATAATTGACTATTATTTTATTGACCTGTGATTTTATTTTGAGCTTGTATTTTAAACCTCTAATATTTAGTCAACATTCCAAAATCAAAATTTCAAATTCTTATTTTGTTTGTGCATTTTACTCAAAAGGTAAACAAAACTTTTTTATACTATCTCTTGTTAATACAACACAAAAATGTAGTTCAAAAGAGAAAACTAAATTTTACCTTTACATGAGTATATTGTTAATTCTAAAGCTAATTTAAATAAAATCTTATAAACAAATCTATCCCATCCCAATCAGTTTTGACCACAAGGTAAAATTTCCATAAACCTTTTATAATGTTTTACAATTCTTCCCATTCTCTTTCTTTACCAACTTTCTATATCCATTTAGTTCTAGCTAGCATCTTAAAATATTTTTCTTTTAAATCATGAAATTTGCATCTATAGAAAATCTGCATTAATGCAGCCAGGACTTCCTTTGTCTGGATCTAGGAAAGATGAACTGAGAGTCCGACACCTTTAAAGATCTTCAGAGAAACATTTACTACATATTCTCTCTGAGGTTTCATCTACCTAAGAAGACAACTTTTGCTAGTCAAGTCTCCTCTTCTGTCTCTTCTGTCTTGTTACTAAAACCTGATTTACCACCACAACCTGTGTTTGGCTGTACTCAGATCCCACATTCTTTCTGTAACGTCAAGATGGTAAATAAACCTCTGCAACACTTTGGAGGAGTGAATCTTCATTCTGAAGCCTTCAGTGCCACATAAAACTATGATCAAATAAATTTGTACACCTTTTATCTAATTAATCTGCCTTTTGTGACTTAATTTTTCAGTGAAACTTCAGAGCGAGAGTAACTTCCCCCTTGGTACAGTCTGTCATGGTGAGTAGGATAATCAAAGCCTCACTCTTCTAGAAGCCACACTGAAGGAAAACCAGCACCTGGTCAGCCAGGGTAAGGGCAAAAACTTCTTATCAGCCAGGCTCCCACCTTCTCTCTCTGTGCAATCTGGTTGAGTAGATAGTAAAATTCATTGTTTCCTCTACAACATTTTTATTATGAAGAAAATGATTTGTGTGCTACTAGTGTGCTAGTAGTCTTGATGTATCAACTCTGGTGTACTTTTTGGTAATTTGTAGTAAGAATTTTCATGTTGTTTGAGTCCAGTGTGAATATTCTTACTATAAATTCTGTTTGCTAGCCCTCTGACAGCTATCTCAAAATAACTCAAAAATATATTTGAAGATTAAATATTCTGATTTCTTATATATCATAGCAGCAGGAATTCTTAACATTATTTGAATATTCTCTTTGGCAGATATTTGATATATGCAAAAATTAACAAGCATCCAGTGGTGTGGAAGTGTATGGACTAGAATAAGGCTGTTTGGATGAGGAAACTGTTTAATGTTCTCAGGCTAAGACAGCCCAACATTTTTTTTAAATGGTGGCAGCCTTGGCAATGAATTCCAAATACAGCAAAACCTCCCTCTTACTGGACATGCTTCACTGTGTATATCTCACATGTAGTTCCTGCTTCTCCCTCTTTTTCTTCACTTGCATGGTTGACTTCTCTCCTTTCTGATTGATAATTTTTTTGCTTAGAAATATTCAGGCTTATAACTTATTTTTCACAATTTTGAAGTTCTCAAAGCTCTAAAAACTCAAAGTAGTATAAACCAAAAATAAAATTCTGCCACTTGACTGATGAACCCCTCCTCTCAGCAAGGGCATTCCAAATAAACCTTAAAAAAATAATTCTAGCCATGATGAGAGGTGAATGTCAAACATGTCTCATTTTATTTTCCTCCTTGTATTAGTCTGTTCTCATGCTGCTAATAAAGACATACCTGAGACTGGATAACTTATAAAGGAAAGAGGCTTAATTGACTCACAGTTCAGCATGGCTGGAGAGGCTTCAGGGAACTTACAATCATGGTGGAAGGGCAAGCAAATACTTCCTTCTTCACATGGTGGCAGAAAGGAAAAGTGCTGAGCAAAAGGAGGAAATCTCTTTATAAAACTATCAGATCTCATGAGAACTCGCTCACTATCATTATAACAGTAGCATGGGGGTAACCACCCCAATGATTCAAATACCTCTCACCAGGTCCCTCCCATGACACTTGGGACTTATGGAAACTACAATTCAAGATGAGATGTGGGTAGGGACACAGCCAAATCATATCACTCCCTTTGGAATTCAGGCACAACTGACCACCATTTACATTAAAACAGAGATCTTAAAAGTGACAAAACATGCTCTTTAGCCAATAAGACACCAACATAACAGATAGCAAGCCCTGAAAGAAATCAAACAATTTTACACCAAAATACATTTCTTTGACATATTTTCAAATGGCCCTGCAAAGCTGTCTCTTGTTAGGAAAATCTGCACTTTGTAGCAAATTCTTTTCCCTTTCAAAGTCTTTTCCCTGATCCAGGAGAGAATTAACTAAGAGTCTGTCACCTTTTTAAGTCTGATAAGAAACAATCTATTCTATTAATATCTGAAGCCTGCTACATAGAGGCTTCAGCTGCATAAGAACATTGGTTTCCACAATCCCATATCTTAACCCAGACACTCCCTTCTACTGATTCTAAGTCAATAGATAATAACTCTTTTAACCAATTGCCAATCAGAAAATCCTTGAATCCACTTATGACCTGAAAATTCCCACTTCAAGTTGTCCTACCTTTCTGTACCAAACCAATATATATCATACATGTTTTGATTGATGTCTTATGTCTCCCTAAAAATGTACTAAACCAAGCCATAGCCTGACTACCTTGGATGCATGTTCTTAGGACTTCTTGAGACTCTGCCTTGGGCCATGGTCACTGATATTTGGCTCAGAATAAATCTCTTCAAAGATTGCACAGAGTTTGACTCTTTTAGTCAACAGTTTTAGTAAATTGAGAGCAACTCTGACATGAAAGAATGTGAAGCTATATAACTTATTTATCCTGCTTAGTGAGGGATTTACACTTTCATTGTACAAACATTGATGATTTTCATAAAATTATCCTGAGGGTGTTACATAACATATGGCATATTTATTGAATTAAAAAAAAAGCAACTATCTAAATTGCAAAGCAAGCCTAACCCCAGGGGCTTCAGATTTGTTACAAATCAATCTTTCTTGAGCTTGGAAACTATCCTATCTCTTTAAAATGTCTTTGCACTTCTCTGTCTGGATTCTTTATGTGTCAGTGTTAAGGGTTAACTTCCAGAGAATCATTTTGCTTCCCTTATTTGCAAGTTAGAGGGAACTCCTCATTGTAACCCTGTAAATGGTAAATTACAGGTGCATTGTAGATTTGTGTAAAAGGGGAATTGGGATGTTAGGAGGAAAACAAAGAAAAAAAGGAAAGTCTTCATGCGGTAGCTGTTATTTCAAGGATGAAAAAAGTTCTTCCTTGAACTAGGTAACACCAGGGTTCTGGACAGAGATAATTCCAAACAGGCATAAAACAGCCTGGTATCTGCCAGGCTCATTGTGTTCATTTCTCTCATGTCTTGAGCCATCTGAGTTTATTTGAGCACATTTTGGGGTTTGGAAGTCATGGCAAAAACTTAATTTGGTCTAGGATAAAATTAGATGTAATGATTGTTTGGATAAGATCCAGTTAGAGGGCTCAGATGTCTGACTGGGTCAGACAGAAACTCGTAGTAAATGGCAATTTCTGCAGTAATGAGAATATCCAGCTTTTGGAAGTTCTCAGGGATTCATCCTCTTTGTTTTATCCCCTTTGTTTCTTTTTCTTGTGTACTCTGGTAGGGGAATATTATTGGCTACATTGATTGAGCATATCTAAGAACAAAAGTCAAGACTCAATTACAAATTGGATCCTTAATTCCTGAAGATCTGGGTGCTCTTTCTCTGGCCACACCTACCTTTGCATGTGAAAGTAGGAAAGACCACAAAATAACCTCTCAAACACTGAACTGGGGAGGAAGTGGTGATTTCTTCAGCTGGGAGCTACAGCAGGTGAAAATACTTTAATAGCGAGCTCCCCGACTAGAAAATCCTGTCCCCTTTTAAAGGTTCACAATCTTAGAAATAACATGTGAAAAGGTCTTCATCCATGAAGTAAGTATGGGGTATGTGACCTAGGTGGAGGTCTGACTGTGTTTAAGCAAAAACAGTGCCTTCTGGAAAGATTCTTCCATACCATGCCTGGTATCTATAGGGGTGTGATTAAGGGTGGTGCACGGTCTGCTAGATATTACCTTTCCTATTGAAATGCAATGCAGAAGGCTAGGGGAAATGAGTTTAGAAGCTTAAGAGGATTAAGGGTGATTAAGGGTCTCCTTCCTCACTCCCCACTTTGAGAGTCTCACCTATAACATTAGTGAGAGTTCTCACTCTCGTCATTATTTTCCTCTCTTTTAGCTATTATTTTAGTAGGGCCGTTCCATTGTCCTGGGTTACACACCTTATACTGAGTACTGTTATATAAATAGGTTCCCTTCTGTGTCCCTGCACATTCATAATAACTGTAGAACAAAAGAATGGCAGTAACTTTTTGTCATACCTCAGTAACCTGATGCACACACTGACAGCATTTTTCAAAATTAGTTAATGTCTCTACTATATAAGTCCAAATTCTAAGAATAAGCCCCATGATGAATTTCCTCATACTTCAACCATGTGTGGACCAGCCAGCTTCCAGGATGTGGCTGGAGCAAGTTTTGTTGTCCCTCTTAAAGTGATTCTGTAGTCGTTGTCTGGATCTGGTCTAGCTTCTCAAGTTGCTGCAGGTTTTGCACAGCTGAGGTGGATCCAGGCTGAGATTCCCTCTACCTTTCAGCTGTGGGAGTGGTCAGGATCATGGTCTGGGGTCCTTTCCACCGTGGCTTCAGAGGGACTACATTCCAATCCTTTATCCACATACGATCACCTGGTGCGAAAGGGTGAACTGGGGAGAATAAGCTTACAGAGCCTCTTTTGTTTACCCAGGTTGAAATATCCTGAGTGATTTTTCCTAGAGCTTGTAGCTGTCATCCTAGGTCAATTTCTCCCTACTCCTGAGCAGTTCTCGGGAGTGCCTGCAGTATGGGAGGGAGCCTATGATATAAGACTTCATGGGGGAATATCAGGAATATACCTAATTTTGAATAACACCAAGGGAAGCGCCTGCAACCACTTTAATCCTGTTTCCTGACACATTTTCCCTAAACTATTCTTACTAGTCCAGTTCATCCACTCCACCTTTCCAGAACTCTGTGGTTGGTAGTGCTACTCTTCCATCTGGTAGGCAGATCCATCCCTCTTTAATTATTTGCCCCACTTCTGCTTGGAGAAAGTCCTTTGGTATTCATTAGAGTGACTACTGTGTGGGGTGCTTTTGCTCCAGAGTTAGCGTATTATCCTCTTGTGCTAGCAGGGCAGTTGCTGCCAGGGCCCTTAAACATGGGGGCCATCCCTTGGAAACTCCATCCAGCTGCTTGGAGAGGTAAGCTGCAGGCCTGGGACAAGGTTCCACTGTTGGTGTTAGAACTCTGACTGCCATTTTTTCCGCCTCTCTTTCTGACACATGCAACCTGAAGGGCTTTGTTAAATCAGGTAACCCCAGAGCTGGGGCTGACATAAGTTTCTCTTTCAGTTCCTGAAAGGCCTGCCGCTACTGAGATCCCCATTCAAAGGGTTCCTTTTCTCCCCACTTAGTGACTTCATAAAGGAGTTTGGCCAGTACTGCAAAGTTTGGAATCCACAGTCTACAGAAACCCACGGCTCCCAGGAACTCTCTCACCCGCCTTCTAGTCTCAGGTTCTGGCAGGTTGCCAATGGCTTGTTTCCTCTCTGCTCCTAGGTTGTGCTATCCCTACCGGATGGTGAATCCCAGATGTCACACTTGCTGTCAGCAATTCTGAGCTTTCGTTTTAGACACTTTATACCCACAGTCCTCCAGGTGCTGAAGTAAGGCATCTGTTCCTTTAGTGCACCCGACTGCTGTGGGGTGTCCCAATAAAAGGCTATAAGCATATTGGAGCAACACTCAGCCTAAGTCATACCAAGTAAATGATTTTGTAACTACTTTATTCTCTTCATTTACATAAGGGCAAACACCAAGTAACCAAATGAAAACCTCTAGAAGGTGTTTAAACCCCAGCAAATTCTGTAACTGAGGCCCTTGAGCTCCTTGCTCAGCCCACTCCCATCCTGTGGAGTATGCTTTCATTTTCAATAAATCTCTGACTTTGTTGCTTCATTCTTTCCTTGCTTTATTTGTGCATTTTGTCCAACTCTTTGTTCAAAATGCCAAAAACCTGGACATGCTCAACTGGTAACACCACCCCAAAAATTAAAAAAACAAGCTGGAAAAAGTGTTTATAAATGTACGCCCTCAGGTAAAGTAAGCTGGCTTCTTTTTCAGAGCATATGTGCTTGTCTAGGCATAGAGAATGCTTTCTTTGCTCCGTTTATTAGCTCCACACGGAACTTAGTAATTTTAGCCAAGAAACAGAAGCTAAGTTAAAAAGACCACCTATTGAACTAATACACCTCAAAATACACCTTTCTGGTATTTAGCTGGCTATTTTGAAACACTGCTGTAAGTGTTTATACTTATATCTACACAGGAGGCAAGGTGTAAAGGAACGAAATCTCTATTTGTAAGGGGGTCCGCCTCTCTGCATCTCCCTGCACTCTCTGGAACAGAGAAAGGGTTATGTCACTGGAAACTTTCACAATGAAGAAAGCCTTGGTTTAAATTCACATAGCCAGTGTTACCTCTGTTCACGGTGATTTTCCTGGCCATCTTAACAGTATTTAAATGTACCCTCCTTCTTAAGTTTAGACAAATGATGGTATATAGACCTGAAGTCTCAGCTCTGTGGTTTTGAAATGTACATTTTCTACCTTGTTTTAACTAAGCCATCCTTTTGGAAATGAAAATTTAGGGTAAACATTTTAGATGGTCCTTAAAAATAAAGTAAGTAAAGCAGACAGTGATGAGGTTTAAAAAAGCCTGAATCTACCAGTATTTGGATGAACCAAAGTGATCTCTGCTGGTCCCCCAATATTGCAGAACCCCATTCGGTCTGTGTTATTTACCCCAGTTTGAAGACATTTGATAATTCAAAAAATATGAGATTACAAAGAGCAACCTAGCTAACAGTCACTTAGGTCAGTAACTAGATGAGTCAATCAAGAAGAGAGTGAACCCCTTGACTCCACCCACTGCTGTCATGAGTAAAATGGAGAGGGGGTATAAGAAACTGTTCAGAGTAAATGTCTTTTGGGAAAGATGAATGGGCTGTCATAAGAATGAGTGATGGTTTGTGACAAGATCTGTCTGGGTGTGATGAAGCCTCTTCTCCTGTAATAAGAGTAAAATTTTCCTGATTGCTGAAACTCACTAAGGAGTAGACCGATGGCAATTGAGTTCCTTTGAAAATCCTATCTTGGAACAGATAAGGGGAATTAAAAAACCACTGCTCTTCTTACCTATTGGTATCAATAATCTACCAAAGCAACCTAATTTGGAGTGATATTTCCTGAACTCCTTCAATGGCTTTGTTTAATTAATGTATTAGTCTGTTTTAACATTGCTGATAAAGACATATCCGAGACTGGGCAATTTACAAAAGAAAGAAGTTTAAAGAACTCATACTTCCACGTGGCTTGTGAGGCCTCACAATCATGGTGGAAGGTGAAAGGCATGTCACATAGCAGCAGACGAGAGCAGAATGAGAGCCAAGTGAGAGGGGTTTCTCCTTTTAAAAACATCAGCTCTCATGAGACTTATTCACTGCCATGAGAACAGTATGGGGGAAATCACCCCTGTGATTTAGTTATCTCCTGTCCCTCCCCCAACACATGGGAATCATGGGAGCTACAATTTAAGATGAAACTTGGATGGAAACATAGCCAAACCATATCATTCTGCCTCTGGTTCCTCCCAAATCTCATGTCCCTTTCACATTTCAAAACACAACCATGCCTTCCCAACAGTCTCCCAAAGTTGAACTCATTTCAGCATTAACTCAAAAGTCCACAGTCCAAATCTCATCTGAGACAAGGAAAGTCCCTTCTGCCTATGAGCCTGTAAAATCAAAAGCAAGTTAATTACTTCCTAGATTCAATGGGGGTGCAGGCAGTGGTTAAATATATCTGTTCCAAATGGGACCTTTAGCCCCTAAAACAAAGGGGCTACAGGTCTCATGCTAATCCCAAATTCAGTAGGGCAGTCAAATCTTAAAGATCCAAAATGATTTCCTTTGACTCCATGTCATATATCCAGGTCTCACTGATGCAGGTGGTGAGTTCCCACAGCCTTGGGTGGCTTTGCCCCTGTGAATTTTCAGATGATAGCCTCCATCCTGGCTGCTTTCATGAGCGGGCATTGAGTGTCTGTAGCTTTTACAGGTATACCGTACAAGCTGTTCGTGGATCTACCATCCTGGGATCTGGAGGATGGTGGCCCTCTTTTCACAGCTCCACTACTCAGTGCCCCAGGGGGACTCTGTGTGGGGGCTTCAATCCCACATTTCCCTTCTGCATTGCCCTAGCAGAGGTTTTCCATGAGGGCCCTGCCCCTGCAGCAAACTTCTTCCTGGACATCCAGGAATTTCCATACATCCTCTGAAATTTGGACAGAGGTTTCCAAACCTCAATTCTTGATTTCTGTGCACCTACAGGTTCAACACCATGTGGAAGCTGCCAAGGCTGGGGGCTTGCACCCTCTCAAGCCATGGCTTTAGCTGTACCTTGGCCCCTTTTAACTACAGCTAGAGTGACTGGGACTCAGAGCACCAAGTTACTAGGCTGTACACAGCAGAGGGGCCCTGGACCCAGCCCACAAAACCATCTTTTACTTCTAGGCCTCTGGGCTTGTGATGGGAGGGGCTGCTGCAGAGGTCTCTGCTAAAAATATAACAAGAGTCACCTTTGCTTCTGTTCCCAAAAGTTCCTCATCTCCATCTGAGACCACCTCAGTCTGGATTTCATTGTCCATATTATTTATCAGCATTGTGGTCAAAGCTATTCAACAAATCTCTAGAAAGTTTCAAACTTTACCAAATTTTTCTATCTTCTTCTGAGCCTTCCAAACTGTTCCAACATCTGCTTGTTACCCAGTTCCAAAGTTGCTTTCACACTTTCAGTTACCTTTCCAGCAGCACCCCACTCCCAGTACCAATTTACTGTATAAGCCTGTTTCACACTGCTGGTAAAGACATACCAGAGACTGGACAATTTACAAAAGAAAGAGGTTTAATGTGGACTCACAGTTCCATGTGGTTGGGGAGGCCTCACAATCATGGTGAAAGGTGAAAGGCACATCTCACATGGTGGCATACAAGAGCAGAATGAGAGCCAGACGAAAGGGCTTTCCCCTTCTAAAACCATCAGATTTCTTGAGATTTATTCATTACCACAAGAACAGTATAGGCGAAACCACTCCCATGATTCAGTTGTCTCCCACTGGGTCCCTCCCATAATGTGGGTATTATAGGAGCTACAATTCAAAATGAGATTATGGTGGGGACACAGCCAAACCATATCGATGAACAATTCAAATATCATTGTTAATAATGAGTAAATTAGGTGAATATAAATGACATAAAAATGTATAAATGGATTTGTTGTCATTTTAAAAATATTTTTCATAAATTTGAAAATCTAAAATCATGTTAATTTAATAGATACTCATTAAATGTATGAATATTTTTTAACTTAAAATACTGAGACATTAAGTTTTTTTTTTTTTGAGACCGAGTTTCGTTGCCCAGGCTGGAGCACCATCTTGGCTCGCCTCTGCCTCCCAATTTCAAGTGATTCTCCCACATCAGTTTCCTGAGTAGCTGAGATTACAGGCATGTGCCATAACACCCAGCTAACTTTGTATTTTAAGTAGAGACAGGGTTTCTCCATGTTGGTTAGGCTGGTCTTGAACTCCCAACCTCAGGTGATCTGCCTGCCTCAGCCTCCCAAAGTGCTGAGATTACAGCCGTGAACCACCACACCCAGCAGAGACATTAATTATTAAACATGTTCAACTTTATATACTTTGACTTATTTTTATATAGTATAGAAGAGCTAAATATATCTGGATCTAGTAAAAACTATAAAAATTGTGTTAGGAGAAAATATGTCTCCAAAAATTATAAAATACTTTTTGTCTACAAAATGATGATATAAAACAGTTCAAAATTGCTTACATCCTAGATTTTCACTAGAAATTAAGGTTGCTTGAGTTTTAAAAAATTTAATATGTTAATTAAAACAACTTCTTCTGCAAGGAAAGTAAGATGTGTTTTTGGTAAGTGATACATAAAAGATGTGTTTTCATTATGGAGAAAGAATAATAGGTAATCTTTGTCTTAAAGCAGAATGATTGGTTGTTAAAATGAGAAACAGAGAAGGCTGTAGAGATTTGTAAGAGATCAGTCTTGAAAAAGGAATTTTATTTGTGATCAAACTGGCTAAAATTAGAGGGGATTATTTATAAGTTTTTCTAAAAATTGAGCATTAGTATCAAAAGTACACTGAGGTAAGTCTAGAGTTTGGGCATCTGTGTTGGAAAAGTGAGGTTTTCTGGGAGCATTGATCTTTTCTTAGTAGAAAATTATGAGAAGCTTTTCTTTACGTTTTAGATAACTGGCCTAACAAACAAATTCCATGTCCCATCAAGACAATTTCTTGTGCTTTGTGCCTTTAACATTTTTTGTCACTTGGTTTCATTTCACAATGTTCTGTCATTCTACTTTGTTCAAGTGTTTTAACCTTTGACATATTTGACAGACTTTCCAAAATAGAATTTCAATATCAAAATCAAGTCTTTTTATCTCAAACTAACTTGGATGTTATTGAGGGCCCCTGAAGCATCCAAAAGAGAGATAATAAACAGGCTTCATTGATACACTAAATTATATGGGAAGCATTGTCAAATAATACACAATGTTTAACTTTTTTTGAGTTATATTTATATGAATGTCACCTAATATGTATTTCAAAATTGTATAAATTCCTTAAATTCAGATCTGTCTTTTCATAATTATGGTTATTATGTTAAATTATTGTAGGCCACAGAAATAACCATTTTTTGGTCAATTGTGTCTTTATCTATGACCATTTTAAATGTTGTTATCCACAGTTATTTACTTGATTCTCGTGCTTTTTCTGAATGCTCCTTAGAAAAAATTATAATCCTAAAGTGATGTGTCTTCGAGAAGGTTTATTGAAAAGATGGAAAAGACACTGTTAAGCACTCCTGAATACAGTTTTCTGGTAACTTTAGGATTATATTATTTGGACTGGGTAAGAATTCCCAGAACTCTACTGAAGGACTGACTGGTTTATAAAATTGCCAACCCAAGCAGGACAAGATCTAATTAAATACTAAGAAAATACTTTGGCAAATTTTCATGCTAAGTCAGCCAGTACTGAAGTTATTAAGATACGCATCTTGAATAAACTTCATGATCCAAGTTAAATGACCTATAAAAACTCATTTAATAAATAGTTCCTTGCACGTGAATCAGAGAAACAAAATTTGTACTTAAGAACAAATACATCCAATATTAAGCATGGATTCATGGAGAGTCTGGATGGCCACATGGTCCTTTCTGAGTCCTTAAAGCTTCCATTATCAAAAGCTCTGCACTCCATGACTCATGATGGAAGAGAAAAAATGATACAAATATATATATTTTTAAATTAGTGTAGTGACTATTCTAAATTGCTATAATGGTATATGACCAATGTTTGGTTTGTCAAACTCATAATCCTGGGAAGACAATAAAAACTTTAGGTATATTGCTGCTACCTAATGGGCCATTTGAACATTTCTAGAGGGATTTCTTTTAATTGCCATTTTAACTGCATGTTTTATGATTGTATAGCATTCCCCTGCAGGAGGGCCAATGCCATAACAGTAACTAAAATATTTACAGAAAATGTGTTTTCTTCATGGGGCATTCCTGAAGGAATCACTTACAATAGAGGTATTTGTTTCACTGGAAAAGTTTCAAAATAGTTAAAGCATTACAGGTACAATGATATTCGGCAAAGCTAACTGAATCAACTAGATTGTCTTGGTAAAAAATATTATAGATTGATGACAATTATACTTCCAGTGGAAAACAAGTTGATCCCTTATGAAATAGTCACTGTCAAGACCATATCCCTACATGGCTAAATGCTGAAGTGCTTTAATGAATTATGCCAAAGTGTATTTTCACAAGGTAAAGGAAGGCTTTCATGATCTACCCACTGAGAACATTCAAACCCTTCCTAATCTAGAACTCAGAGATTGTGTATTCTGGGAATGGCATCAGAGATAAACTACCCTTGCCTCACATATTGCAACAAGACTTCAGGACTTCTAACTTGGGGTCCATAATCTCACGACTCAGAGGGTTTCTTCAAACTCTTGGAACTGTACACCCATTGGAAAACTTAGGTAAAGCTCATCAGGGAAGTTTCTCTCCAGAAGCACACAGCATCCTAGACATGGACAGCTTTCCTAAGATCATGGATCAAGACTTTTCTGCCATTATAAAACTCTTACCTCGTTTTTTTTCTTGTTTATGTGTCTATGAACAATATAACTGGTAAAGAATGGGTTTTGGGTTCACCCACGTGATCTACTTTTATTAGTAGAGGATTTCACAACTAAACTAACACATGGTAAACCTTATGCTTGTTGGATGCAAGATGAAGGATCAATATGGGCTAGGCATTTCAATGAGACATTTGTTGCTCCAAAATCAGTCATAAGCAAAACATTGGTCCACTCCTCTTTACTTAGGTCAAAGGTTAAAGAGACCATTGGCAGGACGCCTTCAACTTTCTATGTGGGCATTATTTGTTAGGTCATTTTAATCATGGCTTAGAGTAAATATAAATGAGGCAATGACTACAAATGTATTTTTCATGGTGGTCTCCACAGAAAATTTTACTGCAAAGTCTATGATTGCACAAAAGATTTCTTTACATTCTCTTGATAAACTTTAACTAGATAGTAGAATTGTTCTAGATTACATGGTAGCTGAATAGGAAGGAATCTATGCAGTTGCTGACACTTCTTTTTACCCATGGATGAATACATTGGGTATTATACAGGCTCAGTTTCAGAGGTTTCATCAATAGGCTGCTTGGTTCAAAAGGGTAGACTCCTATGTGGCTTATTCTTTGATTTGTTCAATTTTGGATTATTTTATTCATGGAGACCCTAGCTAAGAAGCATACAACAATGCTTGGCCTTGATAGTCATGATAGTAGTCTCCGTGGTGCACTGCATTCTCTCAAAGGTTTTAAATGTTTGCATGCAGCCATCTGTAGAATGTCAATGGGTATCTCTTCAGCTGGAATGGCAAAAGCCCAAAGAAATGTATAATTATGAGAACAGAGTATTCTGTGAATGATGAGTTGAGACCAGAACCCTAGAATGATGGTAACTGAGAGTAGTACTTAACTGAGAGTAGTGCTAAAGCCCTAAATTTTAGTCATATTCTTACCTAGGCAAAAACCTGGCCAAAAGGGGAGAATATTAAACAAAATTATTGGAGGCCATTGTTTTGGACTGAGCTCCGTCACTATGCTCCAGTAGACCAGACCAAACTGAAATGGAGTTACCTGTGCTCACTGCCACATACTCAAATTGAAACTTTAAGGACATACATAGACTGCAAAACAGATGGGAGTTGAGACAAACATGACTTGTGAATTCCATAATGAGACTAAGTCCATTTCTGATAGTGACAGAGAATGATATCAATGCCTATAGTTTTGGCCAATTGTTCAAAATTGAAACGTTGACCAAAAGGGAGAAATAGTTCAATGTAGTTTGGCCTGAAGCTGCTTCCATATGCGTTTTAAGTTTGGCCTAAAGGTTTACCAAACATGATGTGTAAACAGACTGCAACCTATTCTTGTAAAAAGTAGTCAAGTTTCAGCCAACTAAAGGCAGCCAGGTGTTAAGAGCAGGTTCAGATAAGGCAAGTACCCAGCTATAACCAATTGTGTTAGCCTGTTTGCATTGCTATAAAGGAATATCAGAAGCTGGGTAACTTATAAAGAAAAGAGGGCTTTTTCTGGTTTGTTTCTTTGTTTTGTCTCACAGTTCTGTAGGCTATATAGAAAGCATAGTATTGGTGTCTGTTCAGCTTCTGGTGAGGACCTCAGAAGGCTTACAATCATGGCAAATGGCAAAGGGGGTCTGGTGTATCCCATGGCAAGAGAGACAGCAATTTGGGAGTAAGTGCCATGCTCTTAAACAACCAGATTTCACGTGAACTTATAGAGAAAGAACTCACTCATTGCTGTGAAAACAGCACCAACTATCAATAAAGTCCAAAACCCAGTGAGGAAGACATTAAATGTTAAAGCTCCAAAATAATATTTGACTTCATGTCCTATATCCAGGGCATCCTGGTGAAAGGTGTGGGCTCTCAAGTGCTTGAGTAGTTCCACCGTTGTGGCTTTGTAAAGTATAGCCCCTGTGGCTGCTCTCATGGATTAGAGTTGTGCACCTATAGCTTTTTCATTCTGAAGTCTGAAGGGTGATGGTCCTCTTGCCACAGCTCCACTAGGCAGTGCCCTCATGGGCACCCTATGTGGTGGCTCCAACCCCACATTTCCACTCAGCTCTGCCCTAATAGAGGATCCCTGTGGGGTTTCTGTCCCTGTAGCAGGCTTCTTCCTGGACAACTAGACTTTCCCATACACTCCCCGAAATTTAGGTAGAAGAGGCCAAGCATCCTTCAGTCTTCTGTACTGTGCATCTGTAGGCCTAACACCATTTGGAAACCACCAAAGCTTATAGCTTGCACCTCTTAAGTGGTGGCCATAGCCCCGTTGAACTGAGGCTGAAGCTGGAGTAGCCCAAATGTAGGGAGCATTGTCCTGAGGCTCAGCAAGGCAGCAGCACCCCAGGCCTGGCCCCTGAAACCATTCTTTTCTCCTAGGTCTCTGAGGATGTGATAGAAAGATCTATCTTAGAAACTTCTGAAATGCATTTGAGGCCTTTTTCCCATTGCCTTGACTATTAGCACTTGGTACCTTTTTGGTCATGTTAATCCATCTAGCATGTGATTGCTCCACAGTCTGCTTGAATTTACCACCTGAAAAGCCTCTTTCTTTCTCTACCACATGTCAAGGCTAGAAATTTTCTAAACTTTTACACTCTGCTTCTCTTTTCAATGTAAGTTCCAAAGTCTTGTATGAGACTCCATGCAAGTTCCCTCCATCTATGAGCCTGTGAGACTTTTTAAAAAGTTATTTACTTCTAAGATACAATGGTGATACTGGCATTTGGTAAAGAATGCCATTTCAAAAGGGAGAAATTGGCCAAAAGAAAGGGACAACGGGCCCCACACAAGTCCAAGACCCAGCAGGGAATACATTAAATGTTAATGCTTCAAAATAATATTTTGCTCCTTGTCCTATATTCAGGGCACACTGGTGCAAAAGGTGGGCTACTAAGTCCTTGGGCAGCTTCACCCCTGGGGCTTTGCAGGGTAGAGCCCTTGTGGCTGCTCTCAAGGATTGGAGTTTAACTTTAATACAAGTTCCAAATTGTTGTTCCTGTATCTGAGCAGCCATGCTACTTCTTAAATGTTAGAAGCAGCCATGCCACTTCTTAACTGCTTTGTTGCTTAGAAATTTACTCTGCCAGATACCCTAGGTCATTACTGTTAACTTTGAACTTCCATAGATCCCTAGGGCACAGACACAATGCAATCAAGTTATTTACTAAGGTATAACACAGGTGACCTATGCTCCAGTTCCCAATAACTTCCTCATTTCCATCTGAGATGTCATCAGTCTGGACTTCACTATTCATATCTCTATCAGCATTTTGGTCACAACCACTTAACAAGTCTTGAAGAAGATCCAAACTTTCTCTTATCTCTGTCTTCTTCTGAGACCTCCAAACTCTTACAACCTCTGCCCACTACCCAGTTCAAAAGCTGCTTCCAGCCCTAAGAGACAACTCAACAATGAATTACCTGGCAGCAAGAAACACCTGGGGATAAACCCTGACCATTCCATTATTGAGACCTTAAGGCAAAAGGCAGAGGTTGATAAGAACAAGTCTGTGAAGGATCTTGTCATCTTTACAAAACTGCACTCTTGTCTTCTGGCTTCAGTCTGGAAGATCCCCAGACATATGCTAACAGGATCTACAGGATGATCAAACTTGGTCTGGGTATTGATGAAGATGACCCTGATGCTGATGATACCAGTGCAGCTGTAACTGAAGAAATGCCACACCCCTGGAAGGAGATGATGACACATCACGCATGGAAGAAGTAGACTAACCTCTGGCTGAGGGATGACTTACCTGTTCAATACTCCACAATTCCTCTGATAATATATTTTCAAGGATGTTTTTCTTTATTTTTGTTAACATTAAAAAGTCTGTATGACATGCCAACAACTACTTTAAGGGAAGATAAGATTTCTGTCTACTTCTAAGTGATGCTGTGATACCTTAGACACTAAGGCAGAGCTAGTAATGCTTCTTCAGTTTCACATTGGCTTATTTTAACAGATCAAGGTAACATGTATTATAAGATGTATGCAGCATGTTAACTTTGTGGTCTAAAGTGTTTAGCTATCAAGCCAGATTCCTTAGCAGACCAAATCTTATCAAAGTGTTCCTGAGCTGTACCTTGATATTTAGAAGAAAAGCATTTGTTATATCTTGTAGGATCCACTTTTTAAACTTTTCATTCCTTGTAGTTGCCAAGTCTGCGTGTACTAGTCATCTAGAAATAGGTTCAACTGGAGCAATATGATGGAAGGAATTCTCCACAGGGCTTGTTTTTCAAAGAAAAATATTGTTTGGAGGAGCAAAGTTACAATCCTAAGTAAGCATATCATAAAGCTGTTAAAAAAATAACTCAGACCCAATCTTATAGATGAAAATGCAGTGCATGAGTCACATTCTGCTTAAAGTAGTAACAAATACAGATGAGTTAAAAGAAAAAAAAAAAGCTGCTTTAGGAGATTGGTCAGAATGGTGGGAGAAATTATAGAAAACGCAAACCATCCGATCTTTGGCAAACCTGACAAAAACAAGCAATGGGGAAAGGATTCCCTGTTTAATAAAAGGTGTTGGGGAAACTGACTAGCCATGTGCAGAAAGCAGAAACTGGACCCCCTTCTTGTTACCTTACACTAAAATTAACTCCAGATGGGTTA
>CAUYQU010096313.1:0-14607 GCA_963574635.1 Cheracebus regulus
CACAATGTCAGCTTGCTGGAGCGCGGTGGCACAATGTCAGCTTGCTGGAGCGCGGTGGCACAATGTCAGCTTGCTGGAGCGCGGTGGCACAATCTCAGCTTGCTGGAGCGCGGTGGCACAATGTCAGCTTGCTGGAGCGCGGTGGCACAATGTCAGCTTGCTGGAGCGCGGTGGCACAATGTCAGCTTGCTGGAGCGCGGTGGCACAATCTCAGCTTGCTGGAGCGCGGTGGCACAATCTCAGCTTGCTGGAGCCTCCGCCTCCTGGGTTCACGTGATTCTCCTGCCTCAGCCTCCCAAGCAGTTAGGATTACAGGCGTCTGCCACCAGGCCTGGCTAATTCTTTTTTTTTTTTTTTTTTTTAGCTGTGTTTCACCATGTTGGTCAGAGTGGTCTCGAACTCCTGACCTCAGGTAATCCACCCGCCTCGGCCTCCCAAAGTGCTGGCATGAGCCACCGTGCCCGGCCGCCTAGCTAATTTTTTAATTTTTGGTAGAGAAAGCATTTCACCATGTTGGCCAGGGGTCTCAAACTCCTGACCTCAGGTGATCCGCCTGCCGCGGCCTCCCAAAGTGTTGGGATTACAGGCGTGAGCCACCGCACCTGGCTGATAGTGTCTTTTGATATACAAAATTTTAAAATTTATATAAAGGCCATTTTGTCTGTTTTTGCTTTTGTTTGTGTCATATTCAAGAAATAATAGCCAAATTTCGCCCTACATTTTCTTCTAAGAGTTTTATACTTCTGCGCCTTCCATTTAGCTCTTCAATCCATTTTGCATTAATTTTTGTTTATGGTATTAAGGGTCCAAATTTATTCTTTTGCATGTGACCATAGATGGTGTGTCATCTTTGCCAATAGTCTGTAATTATCTGAAAGGTGTATTAGCTAGATACAGTGATACTGTATTTTTCATTATCTGCTTGTGTGTGAAGTGATATTTCGAGGTACACATATGTCCATGAGTTCTATAACTTGGGGAACTGAATCTTGGTGTTCAAAAATTATTAAGTCCATTTAGTGCTTTCTAGCTTGAGTGTTTTTCAATGCTGGTATTTTATATTATTAATACTTTGTTGGGTAAGAATTTGCCAGGCTTTTACTTTTCTGTGTATTATCTAGGATTCTCTCTTTTCTTTTTTTTTTTGCATAATGATTTCATTATACCAGAATTTTCTTATAAACAACGTATAGCAGGATTTTCATTTATTCAGTGTGAGTCTCTATAATAGTGAGCAATTTTATTTCATTCATGTATTAAGATTATATTTGGGCTGGGTATAGTGGCTCACGTGTGTCATCCCAGCACTTTGTGAGGTGATGGATCACCTGAGGTCAGGAGTTCAAGCAGCCTGGCCAACATGGTGAAACGCTGTCTCTACTTAAAAAAAAAGAAATTTAGCCGGGCATGGTGGCAGGCACCTGTAATCCCAGCTACTTTGGAGGCTGAGGCAGGAGAATCGCTTGAACCAGGGAGGTAGAGGTTGCAGTGAGCTGAGGTCATACCATTGCACTCCAGTACAGGCAACAAGAGTGAAATTCCAACGCACACACACACACACACGGTTATATTTGGTATTTTGTCTAGCATATATTTCTACTTCATTTCTTGTCTTTTGTTGAATTGCAGTGATTATCTGGAGAGTTTCTAATAGTGGGAAAGTTTACTCCTCTGTTTGTCTGAGTCGTTAGTCTGTAGATACTAACCTACTGTAAATCCAACTTTTTCCTTATATACTGTAATAAGACATATATCCCAAAACAAAACAAAAAATCTAAACTTGCTTTCATACCTTCTTCCTTTCTTTATTTTCATCTTCCTGAATGTGATCATCTGCAATTTTAATATAAGCTTATTTCTTCATTATCAAAATTGGATTGGACTATACTAAGTATGGGAAGGTGTGTAGGGCAAACTCATAGGATGCTGGCAGGAATGTAAGTTATTACATCCACAAAGGGAAATCGTTGAGCATTTTGTAGTAAACATGGTGACTTGTGTGTGCTGTTTGACCTATAATTTATAAATCTAGAGAAATGTGTGCTTGTATGTACCAAACTACACATAAATGCTTGTTCGTGGAAGCATCATTTATGTTAGACAAAAACAAGACAGACACGTGCCAGTCAACCCTACCATTCACGTGCATTTGTGTGGAGAAAGATGAAGCTTCTTCCCTAGATGATGATTGATGTAGGATACGTGTGAGGATATCCGTAATTCTGAGTTGCTTTAGGCTGCTGAAACTTAACCCTGCAATCATATTCTTCTCCAGGTATCATTCATTCTTTATTTTTGAGGATCTTTCTTTTCCCTCTGGAGACACCGGAGCCCACAGTACTGGGACAATATGGCAGAATCTTTTTTTTCGGATTTTGGCTTGTTGTGGTATCTGAAGGAGCTCAGAAAGGAAGAGTTTTGGAAATTTAAGGAGCTCCTCAAACAAGAACCTTTGAAATTTGAACTCAAGCCGATCCCCTGGACTGAGTTGAAAAAGGCTTCCAAAGAAGACGTAGCAAAGCTGCTGGACACACATTACCCGGGAAAACAGGCATGGGAGGTGACGCTGAGCCTGTTCCTGCAGATCAGTCGGAAAGATCTCTGGACGAAGGCTCAGGAGGAGATGAGTAAGTGCTGGACGGAGGGACGAGGACCCAAGGGAAGGTCGGTTCACTGGGACCAGGTGGTGTCATTGTTGAATGAGTGGCCACGGCCTCCACCCGATGAGAATGTGTGTGGGTCAGCGTGAGAGTTGGAGGCAGGACGAGTTGCAAGGCCGGGCTGTTCCTATTCCAGCCAGGGACGAACTGGGGGGCGGATGGTGTCCTGAATACAAACCGTTCACCTAAGGAGTGTCTTCCCGCTTTTCCACCGCAAGTGGAGTCATTGCTATTATAGGAGATGACTGGGCAGTTAGTGTGTGCATTACCAGGTCTACTGAGATGGAATTCTAGTATGGTAGTCGCCTGTCCTTTTTTTAAAAAAAAAAAAAATAGAAACAGGGTTTCGCCATGTTGCTCAGGCTGGTCATGAACTCTTGGGCTCAAGCGATCCACCAGCCCAGGCCTCCCAAAGTGCTGGGATTCCAGGAGTGAGCCACCATGCCCACTGCCTGTCTTCTTAACCAGACATGTACCAAGGAGTAGGTAGAATGTTAGTATTTAAGACGATCCCAGACAGTGTATGTCCTGGGTACTACAGGAAACACTCTTGAGAACTTGCTTGGTGGTTCTAGTAGGAGAGCACAGCTTCTTTTCTGCCCGTGACCAAAGGACAGCTTTCTTCTGTGGGAGAAGGTTGTTGTCTTTGACCCAGGGCAGAGCTTTAGGACGGTTGCACACGGGGCGGTGAGGGAGGAAGGGCACACCCCGCTAGCCGACCAGATCAGCCAGATCAGCCCCAGCGATGAATGGGACGATAGACCTCACAGCCAGGTTGCCTTCATGTCTTGGAAGCACTCTTTTTGCATAATGTGTTTTCATTCTGATCACAACCCACAAAAGGTTTACAGGTGAGAAAACTGGACAAAACAGTGTTCTCAGACGTTACATGACTTTTCCAAAAGTGACAGATCTGACTCCCAACCAGTTCCGCTGGACTTACTGATGGGGTTTGTACCCACCTCTGGGGGGAAACAGGAAAAACTAAATATACAGGTATCTAGTAATTAGTGTTTGTTTCTGAGGATTGTTATCTTCTCCCTCTACTTCTGAGTTCGGTCAAGTTCTGTTACATTTATTTGTTTTGTTCATGTCTCTTCTTTGTGTTGGTAATTCTAATTCGAGACCTTATGTCAAATCCCCAGATGCTTGAGGCTATTTTACTTGATTTAGAGTTGCTTGCTGTGTTAGCTTGCTTTTCTTTTCTTTCAATGGAGTCTCCCTGTCACCCACGCTGGAGTGCAGTGGTGTGATCTCGGTTCACTGCAACTTTGCCTCCCAGGTTCAAGCGATTCTCCTGCCTCAGCCTCCCAAGCAGCTGGGATTACAGGCGTGCACCACCCCGCCCAGGTAATCTTTGTATTTTTGTAGTAGAGACAGGGTTTCACCATGTTGCTCAGGCTGGTCTTGAACTGAGCTCAGGTGATCCTCCCGTCTTGGCCTCCCAGAGTGCTGGGATTATAGGCGTGCGCCACCGCGCCTGGCAGTTTTCTTTATCTGTGTGGTTAGTGTCTTTGAGTTTTCTGCTGAAAATTTTATGTTGGCAGATGAAAGAGTGGCTGAGTCAGTGTCTGAACTGAGAGTTTCTCACTTGAGACGCTGAATCCTAAATGTCCCATTTCATCTCTGAGATGGGACATGAATATTGTAATGTGACCTTTTCATTTTTTTTTTTCTTTTTAGAGATGGGATTTCACTATGTTGGCCAGGCTGGTCTTGAACTCCTGACCTCATGATCCACCCATCTCGGCCTCCCAAAGTGCTGGGATTACAGGCGTGAGCCACTGCGCCCGGCCAACCTTTTCATTGTTTTTAAGAGAAGGAGAGGAAGCTACTAAGCACTGTAACCTGAGTTGCATGCTGGAAATAGGGGTCAAAGGCTTCATTTTCCTTGCCTTTAATCAAACAACTTTAATGTATAGATTTTTTCTTTTATTAATTATAATAGGTTCCTACATTTCTGGTACATAGGTGTACCATGAATAATGATAAATCTTCAATTTTAAATAACATTGTTTATGAATTTTGTCTCAAAAAATCTGGGGATGTCAGCAAATATTTATTATGAGCAAATATAGAAAGTGAATAATAGAATGATAAACCCATTCAATTAAATAGCAGAGGGTTTTGCTGGGCATGGTGGCTCACACCTGTAATCCCAGCACTTTGGGAGGTTGAGGTGGGCGGATCACCTGAGGTCAGGAGTTGGAGACCAGCCTGGCCAACATGGTGAGACCCTGTATCTACCAAACATACAAAATTTAGCCAGGTGGAATGGCTGGCACCTGTAATCCCAGCTGCTCTCAAGGCTGAGATACAAGAATCTCTTGAACCTGGGAGGCAAGAGTTGCAGTGAGCTGAGATCACACAGCTAGGCCATAGAATGAGACTCCATCTCACAAAATAAATCAATAAAGAGCATAGGGTTTTACGATGGAAAATGTGCATGAATTTAGAAAGATGTCCAGAACGTTCAGTCAAAAACCATGTTCCAAAATAGTACATACAATGTAACTCTACTGTAGAGAGAAAAATCAGGCAGAAGAAAAACATGGAGTAATACAGACTCAGATCAAGCCATGAGCCATGATTACATACAGTGATGAAATTTTGGAATGGCCTTATTTCCTTTCTCTTTACGTGTTTTATTATTTTTTAATAGAGACGAAGTCTCACTATGTTGGCCAAGCTGGTCTCGAACTCCCGGCGTCAAGTGATCCTCCTGCTTCAGCACTCCCAGACTGCTGGGATTACAGGCATGAGCCACCGTGCCTAGCAACTATGTTTTAAATTCGAGACAGCTTTACAATAATAACTTTGCACCAACTCAGTCACTGCTCAGAGACTCGAATAACTCTTGCGTGGTGGCGTTAAAGGCATATAGTGGAGAATAAAAATGGATACTGCGCCCTCTTGTGGTGTCAACAGTTGAGTGTGCAAGGAGAACAAACACCGCTGGAGGAACCATCCTTGCCTTTATGTGAGCCACTGTAGGGTCTCTGCAGTCTGTTCATTCCCTTCCCCAGGCTCAAGATTTTTCTGAAATTTGAAAACTCAGATTAGGAACAGAATTTTAATTTTTCTCCCTTCTCCATTTCTCATCACTCATTAAACGTTGCATAAAATATGTATTTTGCTGATAGGTGACCTGCTATCAGTTTAATGAAAGAGAATGCAGAAATCAGGGGAAGGTTATATAGACAAGATCAATTTCATAAGCAATTGATCCAGTGAGACTTTTTTTTTTGAGACAGAGTCTCGCTCTGCTGCCCATGCTTGAGTGCAGTGGTGTGATCTTAGCTTATTGTAATCTCCAGCCTCCTAGGTTCAAGCAATTCCTGTGCCTCGGCCTCCTGAACCGCAGGCACGTGCCACCACACCTGGCTAATTTTTGTATTTTTAGTAGAGATGGGGTTTCACTATGTGGGCCAGGCTGGTTTTGAGCTCCTGGCCTCCCAAAGCATTGGGATTATAGGTGTGAGCCACCACACCCGGCCAAAATTCTTACAAGTTTCTAAATTTTGGCTTGATAACAGCTATCACTGGGAATATCAGATAAAGGTTGCAATCCTGGTTGTTAATAATCAGGATTAAGAGAGACTGTCATGAAGAGACCCCAAAGCCATTGTCATGTTAGGAGCATACGTGAACTGCCACTGAAGGATGAAAGGAATGTCTTCATGTCTGTCCTGGCGTACAGGGAAGGCAAAGCTGGCTGATAAGAGGAGGTAGAATAGGATTTTGGTTCTGATCATTGGAGTAACGTTGGATATTTGAACAGAAACACTCAAGTCTCAGTTACTATAACACTGTTGACCAAAATGAAGTGACAGAAAGGCGGGTAAAGGCCGTAAAGGCAAGTTGAAAGAAGAAAGGTTCAGGTGGGCACCGTGGCTCACATCTGTAATTCCAGCACTTTGGGAAGCCAAAGTGGGTGGATCACTTGACCCCAGGAGTTTGAAACCACCATGGGCAACATAGTGAAATCCCATCTCTACCAAAAAACCAAAACCAAAGAACAAAAATGAGCCACGTGTGGTGGCACATGCCTATAGTCACAGCTACTTGGGACTCTGATGCAGGAGGATCACTTGAGCCTGGGAGCGGGAGGTTGCAATGAGCTGACATTGTGCCAGTGCACTCCACCCTGGGCGATGGAGTGAGTTTCTGTCTCCAAAGGAAAAAAAAAACAAGCGATGGTTCAGAGGTGCATTTCTGAAATTCAGTACCGCCAGCATGGTGCAAGAGAAATAACCTAGACCTTATGGCTTCAGATCCAACACACATGCGGCGTACACCTGACCCTTGATGTTGATTCATCAGTCTAAATGAGTCCAGACACATTAACTCGATACTTTTTTTGGAAAGTAGAAATAGGATGAATTTTAATGAGTTGTTGAGATGAAACGTGTGAAGTCAGCCGTTGTACTCTCATCCCTGACTCCCAGTAGATCCTTAGCAAATAAATGGTGGTGCTTTCGGATTCGGTACTGGGGAGATGACACCCCTTCTTCCAGCTTGGAATATAATTCTCAGGCGTTCACACCTCACAGTGGCCGGCCACTCTAGGTTTCCAATTTGGTCACATGTTTCCACGAACATGATTTCAGACAGATTATGATCCTGACAGAACTAAGTGAACCAGCCTGGTTATCTTGATATGTATGCCAGTCTTTGCGTGTGTGTTCAGGTGAACCTTTAGGCATCGTTCTGCCAATGAAGAGAGTCAAGTTCTGTGATATATTTAAAAAGATTTATTCTGAGCCAAATATGAGTGACCCTGGCCTGTGACACAGCGTTCAGGAGGTCCCAAGAACATGTCCTCAAGGTGGTTGGGGTGCAGGTTGGTTTTATATGTTTTAGGGAGACATGAGACTTCAGTCAAATGCATATAAGAAACACACTGGTTTGGCTGAGAAAGGTGGGACTACGGGAAGTGCTGGGATTAAAGGCGTGAGCCATTGCACCTGGCCTTTCAGGTTAAATTTTCAAAGCACTTTGGCCAAGAATGTCCTCCATTCAGAGGGCTGGTGGGTATTAGAATTTTTTGTTTACAGTTCTGAGGAGTGTAAAAGAATGAGTGCGTTTTTAACTATCTTCTGTTCTCATTAACACAGGTAAACTAAACCCATATAGAAAGCAAATAAAGGAAAAATTTCAGCTCATATGGGAAAAGGAAACCTGTCTTCACGTTCCTGAGCATTTCTACAAAGAAAGCATGAAGCATGAGTGTACAGTATTGAATAAGGCATACACTGCTGCAGCTAGACCAGTCACTGTGGTCGTGGAAGGTCCTGATGGAATCGGAAAAACAACCCTTTTAAGAAAAGTGATGTTGGACTGGGCAGAGGGAAACTTATGGAAGGATAGGTTCACATTTGTCTTTTTCCTCACTGTCTATGAAATGAACATTATCACAGAGACCAGCTTACCGGAGCTCCTCTCTAGGGACTGGCCTGAGTCTTCGGAGAAGATGGAAGACATTTTTTCCCAGCCAGAGCGAATTCTGTTGATCATGGATGGCTTTGAGCAACTGAAGCTTGACTTGGACCATAAGGCTGACTTGTGTGACGACTGGAGGCAGCGGCAGCCGTTGCCAATTATCCTGAGCAGCTTGTTGCAAAGAAAGATGCTTCCAGAATGTTCCCTGCTTCTTGCACTAGGACAAGTGGGTATGCGAAAAAACTATTTTGTGTTGCAGCGTCCCAAACTCATCAAGCTCTCAGGATTCACTGAACCCGAGAGGAAGATGTATTTCTCCTGCTTCTTTGGTGAGAAGAATAAAGCCTCCAAAGTCTTTAGTTTTGTGAGAGATCATGGACCGCTGTTTATCTTGTGCCATAATCCCTTTATATGCTGGTTGGTCTGCACTTGCATGAAACACAGGCTAGAGAGCGGAGAAGACCTTGAAATAAACTCCCAAAACACCACCTCCTTACATGCATCCTTTTTAACAAACGTATTCAAAGCGGGAAGTCGGAGTTCTCTACCTAAGTTGAACAGAGCCCGACTGAAAAACCTGTGTGCTTTGGCAGCAGAGGGACTGTGGACACACACGTTTGTATTTGGCCATGACGATCTCCGGAGGAATGGGTTATCTGAGTCTGAGGGCTTGATGTGGGTGGGTATGCAACTTCTCCAGAGGTCAGGTGACTGTTTCACCTTCATCCACGTGTGCATCCAAGAGTTTTGTGCTGCCATGTTTTATTTGCTCAAAGGACCCAAAGACAGTCCTAACCCGGCCATTGGAAGCATAACCCAGCTTGTGAGAGCAAGTGTGGCTCAACCTCAAAACTTCTTGACCCAGATGGGGGTATTTGTGTTTGGAATTTCCACAGAAGAAATCACCAGCATGCTAGAGACATCCTTTGGTTTTCCACTGTCAAAAGACCTCCAGCAGGAAATAGTCCAGTGCCTTAAAAGTTTCAGTGAGTGTGAAGTTGACAGGGAAGCGATAGGTTTCCAGGAATTATTCAGCTGTTTATTTGAAACTCAGGAAAAAGAATTTGTAACACAAGTGATGAATTTCTTTGAAGAAGTTTACATTTATATTGCTAACATAGAACACTTGGTAGTAGCTTCATTCTGCGTGAAGCACTGTTGCAATTTAACGACACTTCGCCTGTGTATGGAGAATATCTTTCCCGATGACTCAGGATGTGTCTCAGAGTGAGTCCGTCTGTGAATCCCCCGCCCCAGGCACTACACTTGGAGTCTGTGCTAGTGTCCACTGGGTATCTCATGGGCCTTATGCTGTTGTGTTTAAGAGCAAGGAGGTTGTGGTCAGAAAGGCTTCCCTTCCAGGCTTGGCACTACTGTTTGCCAGCTGTGGGATCCTGAGCTGCAACTTCTTGAATTGTTTCCATTTGTATGAAGAGGAATAAAAGTTTTATGTACTTCATAGGGCCAACATGTGAAGTTAAGAGGCTAGCAGGGTTTTTCTTTTTTGAGATGGAGCCTTGGTCTATCGCCCCCAGGCTGGAGTGCAGTGGCATGATCTCCGCTCATTGCAACTTCCACCTCCCGGGTTCAAGCGACTCTCCCGCCTCAGGCTCCTGAGTAGCTGGGATTACAGGCATGCACCACTGTGCCTGGCTAATTTTTGTATTTTTGTTAGAGATGGGGTTTTGTCATGTCAGCCAGGCTGGTCTTGAACTCCTGAACTCAGGTGATCCGCCCAAAGTGCTGGGATTACAAGCGTGAGCCACTGTGGCCTGCCTTCCGCCTCTTTTGCCTTTTTTTTTTTTAAACCAATTTTATTGTTTTCAGACTGTGCTTCCCCCGCCTCCCCCGAGCACGTGCAGTATCCTCTAGTGACCTCACTGGGAGGGGACTTTTGTACATGATAATGTTTTTGGATACAGCTCCCTGTTCACTGAGGGGTCACCAAATTACCCTTGTTCAGGTAACAAGTATTCTCATCTAATAGAGGGAATGCTACTCAGCGGAATAAGGCTGAGTAGCTTGTGCAGGGTCACACAGTTACTACGTGGTTACACCAGAGTTTGATTCCAGTCAATTACTCTTGCCTCAGGATCCACTTTATTTTTATTTCCAACTTTTAAGTTCGGGGGTACATGTACAGGATGTGCAGGTTTCTAACACAGGTAAGCGTGCGCCACGGTGGTTTGCTGCACAGATCGCTTCATCACCCAGGTACTGAACTTGGCATGCACTAGCTGTTCTTCCTGATGCTCTCCCTCCCAACCCCACACTCCAACAGGCCCCAGCGTGTGATGTTCCCCTCCCTGTGTCCATGTGTCTCATTGTTCATCTCCCACTTAGAAGTGAGAACATGTGGTATCTGGTTTTCTGTTCCTGCGTGGGTTTGCCGAGGATCATGGCTGCCAGCTCCACGCATGTCCCTGCAAAGGACATGGTGGTGGTCCTTTTTATGGCTGCATTGTATTCCATGGCGTGGATGCACCAATTTTTCTTTATCCAGTCTATCACTGATGGACATTCAGGTTGATTCCATGTCTTTGCTATTGTAAACAATGCTCCCTTTTTTTTTTTTGAGACAGGGTCTTGCTCTGTTTCCCTAGCATAGTGTAGTGTCATGGTCATAGCTGACTTTAGTCTTGGACTCCTGGGCTGCAGTGATCCTTCTACCTCAGTCCCCAAATGGTTGGGACTACAGGTGTATGCCACCACACCTGGCTAATGTTTGCAATTTTTAGTAGAGATGGAGTCTTGCTCTGTTGCCCAGGCCGTTCTCAAACTCCTGAGCTCAGGTGATTCCCTTGCCCTGGCCTCCCAAAATGCTGGGATTTGAGGCTTGAGCCCCGCCAGGGCCTGCTTTCTAACAACTGTGTCATGTGGCCTCAGTTTGCCTGGCTGACCTTCTCCCTCTTCAGGCCTGTGTGTCTCGTCAGCTTTGAGGGGCTTTGGAAATGGTGTTCTGCCTGTTTTGAGAATGTCTTGAATGGAATTTAGTCACTGGAGAATCAGTCTCTGTTCTCTCACAGACACAATGAGAAGCTCGTGTACTGGCGGGAGCTTTGCTCAATGTTCAGTAACAACAAGAACTTCCAGATATTGGACATGGAGAACACCAGCTTCGATGACGCCTCCCTGGCCATTCTTTGCAAAGCGCTGGCTCGGCCTGCTTGTAAACTCCAAAAACTCATGTAAGTTTAATGTTAACCTGTCCTTTAAGCAAACAGCAGAGTTTCCTTCTCTCTACTGGTGCCTTTTTTGAAGACCAGTGCATACATGCAGAGCTGCAGTCCGATGTATTAAAGATAGTGACATCTAGAATGAAATGTAGTCAGAGGGTCGGCAGGGAGCAGTCCTGATTAGGGGTGAGCTTTGCTTGGATGTGGATGGGTGGAGAAGAGATGTTTCCCAGGTGAGAAAGGACGAGTGCTGAGGACAGACAGAAAAATAGCCTTCAATTTTGTAAAAAAATAAAATAAAGATAAGCATAAAAGGTAGCATTTATAAAACAGCAGGGTGCTAATGTGCAGTAGTTTCTTCCGTTTCTTTGAACCCTAAGGACGTTTTTGTTATTTTATACACATAATGTATGAGGGTAGAGAGAAACACAGTTGTTCTGATACTTGTCTGGATTTGCCTGGGCCATGGCTGTTCTCTTCACCCCTATGAGCCGACATACTGCTGTTGGGTTAAATTTAAGTCTTCCTTCAGCCTGAAAGGTCATGTCATCATGGAAGACTCTATGCTCCCAAAGCACCTTATACATATTTTTGGTAAGAGTGATTGCATCAAATTATTGGCCAACATATTTGTGCAGAAGAAAGTGAACATAGCAGACTCAAGACTGCTGTGTCTAGAAAGGCCTGTTTGCTAGGTTGGCCTTTGGCTGATGTCCTGAACCTTGGACTTCAGGAGCGTTTCCGCGAACCTCACTGATGATGGTGGTGCACTGTACAGACAACGTGGTTGATAGGGAACGCCTGCTTTCCACAGGCAGGTGGTACCTGGGTATCGCTCGTACATTGCGGGGATCACTCTGCCAGCAATTCCCGCTGTTCCTCCAGCCTGCCATTTCCTTCTGCAATCTGCCCTTAATTGCCTTTTGATTCTGGCCTGCTCAAAATTCCCATTCTAGTTTTTGAAAATGGCAAAATATTTACTTTAAAATTCTGTCATTTCTTCAAGTTGACTAGGAGAGAAATCAGGGTGTCCTCATCTGCTATAATACCAGGAGTTTCATGCAGCAGTTTTGACGTGTCATGTATTTATACTTGTGTGTGTCTGGTTTGTAAATACACATTTATCAGGCTAATATATAAATATATAGATATTTATCTGGTTTATACATGAATTTTGTCTGGTATATAAGTACATATTCTGGTTTGCAAATAGCTATCTGGTAAATATGTATCTGGTTTATAGATACATATTTGGTTTATAAATACACATATATGGCAAATACATGTAGATATTAAAAGCCAACATGAATTGGCCATGTTCCAGGCATTACAATAAGTGCTAATTTCTTTTTTTTTGAGATGGAGTTTCACTCTTGTTGCCCAGGCTGAAGTGCAGTGGCGTGATCTCAGCTCACTGCAACCTCCACCTCCCGGGTTCAAGCGATTCTTCTGCCTCAGCCTCCTGAGTAGCTGGGATTACAGACACGCACCACCATACTCAGCTAGTTTTTTTTCTTTTTTCTTTTTTCTTTTTTAAGATGGGGTTTCACCACATTGGTCAGGCTGGTCTTGAACTCCCGACTTCAGGCGATCCACCCACCTTGGCCTCCAAAGTGCTTGGATTACAGGCATGAGCCACCATGCCCGGCCAGTTTTTTGTATTTTTAGTAGAGACAGGGTTTCGCCTTGTTGGCCAGGCTGGTCTCAAACTCCTGACCTCATGTGATCCGCCTGCCTCGGCCTCCTGAAGTGCTGGGATTACAGGTGTAAGCCACTGTGCCTGGCCTTAAGTGCTAATTTCTCAATCACCATGACTGTATTTTTTATTTCATGAAGAGACTGGAGCACACAGCCATTAGGTTATCTGCCCAATCTTGGAAAAGGAATAAGGAGAAAAGCAAAATGTCAAATCCAGTTTTCTGTAACTCTGGAGCCTGAGTTTTTTTTTTTTTTTTTTTTTGGACAGTGCTTAACATTGTCTCCTTTATTAAAAAAATCGTAGTTTTAAAAAGGAAATGGGTTCTTTCCTTGGGTAACAGTTTTGCTTGGAGCATTAACTCAGATATGTGCCTGTCTATTTTATGTGAGGCATTAATCTTGGAACACAAAGAGGTACAAGCATAGTTTGTCCCTGTCCTCAGGGGCTCAGTTTAACATGGATATGTCTGACTCATTTTCCTTATATGCTTGGTGTTATGTACTAGAGGACAGACTAGGAAGAAATGGGAAAATTCTCAACAGCTTGAGCCTCTGTGCTTGCCTGGTGTCTGAAGACCCCATCGAGAAATAATGTATGAGTAGGAGTGACCAGAATTCCGGAAATAGTGTTGGGAGGCCAAGTATTCGGGGCAGGAAGAATCATGCAAGAGGTGTCTGGCTTTGTGCTGGGATCTCGCTGCATGACTATATATTTTTTCATCTTTTGCAGGCTTACTTTTATGTCTAACTTTGGACATGATTCAGAATTATTTAGGGCTGTTCTTCACAACCCTCACCTGAAAATTCTGAGCCTGTATGGCACTAGCCTCGGCCACACCGAAGTCAAGTACCTGTGTGAGACGCTGAAGCACCCGATGTGCAGGATAGAAGAGCTGATGTGAGTCTGGGCTGTTTGTGCCCAATGCTGTTTTTTCCCAAGGTGGGCTTTGCAGTTGGAATGTTCTTGTTTTCCTTCCTGGAGGGTCATTGCATCAGTCTTCACCTCTCTTTTTCATCTTTTGGATCTCAGTCTCTCTGGTAAGGTGAAGGCAGATTCCGCTGGGCAAGGCCTCCTCTCAGAAGGTTTGTTTTCGCCCTCCCATCTCACTTTAATTACTTTCTTTTTTTTTTTGTGACAGGGTCTCACTCTGTTGCCCCGACTGGAGTGCAGTGACGTGATCTTGGCTCACTGCAGACTCAGCCTCCTGGGCTCAAGCGATCCTTCTACCTCAGCCTCCTGAGTAGCTAGGATTACAGGTGCACGCTACCACAGCTAATTTTTATATTTTCTGTAGAGATGGCATTTCACCGTTGCCCAGGCTGATCTCGAACTCCTGGTCTCAAGTGATCTGCCCGCCTTGACCTCCTAAGGTACTGGGATTACAGTACTCCACATGAGCCGCTGCTAAGGTACTGGGATTACAGTACTCCACATGAGCCGCTGCTGAGGTACTGGGATTACAGTACTCCACATGAGCCGCTGCTGAGGTACTGGGATTACAGTACTCCTCATGAGCCGCTGCTGAGGTACTGGGATTACAGTACTCCACATGAGCCGCTGCTGAGGTACTGGGATTACAGTACTCCACATGAGACGCTGCTGAGGTACTGGGATTACAGTACTCCACATG
>CAUYQU010096316.1:0-14875 GCA_963574635.1 Cheracebus regulus
CACTGAAGGAAGAAGTGGGCCAGGTACACACACACACACACACACACACACACACACACACACACACACACACACACACTGTGGGAAATTAATTAAAAACACACAAAATATTAGTCACACTCAAAAGAAAGTAATCTCAGCTCTGTATATATATTATTTCTTTTTTTTTTGTGTGTCTATTATTTTCTGTGTTTTTTTTTTTTTTCGCACAGTGTGTGTGTGTGTGTGTGTGTGTGTGTGTGTGTGTGTGTGTGTGTGTGTGTGTGTGTGTGTGTCTGTGTGTGTCTGTGTGTGTCTCTGTGTGTGTGTGAATATATAAAATAAGAATACTCTTAGATACTTAAGGAGAAGACTGGATTGTCTTTTAGAGTCACTGAACCTAATGCTTCTCATTTTTAAAACCAAAACTACTAATAATATCTCAGTTTTAAAGCCTAACACTCTTTGCCAGTCCATTCTATAACCAATTACATGACTGTTTCCAGAGAAAACCTTTCACATGTCTTAGTTTAGATTCTTCAAACTCTCAGTTTACCAAGCAGAATAATAACCACAGCTAAATGGAAATTAGGGTCCAATATCGTATTGGGCACAATTGAATATTTATAGAATGGTTAAATAAGCCACAGATGAAAATCAAGTTGTCAATGTAATTTACGTAACTTTTATTTTTATATAATTCCGCACTTATAGAAAAATATCCATATACTTTTATGTAAATAGCTACTTATTAACATTTTGCCTCATTTGCATTATCAGTGTAATTTTAAAAACATAGATGTATAATAAGACAATTCTATAGCAATTTTAAATTAGTCAATATAAATAAAATTATTTAAACTCAAGCTAAAAGGAACACCATTTTGCTGCCACGGTCAACAAGTTTAAATCCAAGTTGCAGGCTTTGCATTGGAAAGCATATCGGATTTGGAAAAGTCTAAAGCCCACACACTATCGTAGGTGATGACCAATGTCAGGACCCCCAGAAATTTCCAGTAATATCAGTGACATTCATTTCCATGTGAGCATATTTTTCAAAGGAAGATCACTCTAACAGCCTTAAAAAAAGAAGTTGTTAAAACAGTATAACAAAACCCATAAATGAAAAATGTGTCCTACCCCAAAAAGTAATCAAATAGCAACAGTCAACCTCCTACATTGTCTATCAACATGGCTACTACCAAGAAATCTCTGTTGTAACATTTCAACCTCCATTTCCCTCTGAAATAAGGACAAAGCACTTCATTTGATAATTCAGTATTTCCCAAAGCTAACTATGAAACCTATATCACCTGAAAACCTTCCCTTTGGTTCCACAGATCCTGCCATGTCACATTCTTGTGACCTCCTACAGGGCCATCTTGTTATAACTGGTCCTTGTCTTGCTAAAGCTGAGAGGTGAAGGGCTAAAAACACAGTCTCAGCACAGATTCCAGGACTCCCAGGCACAGGCTTGTTTGAGGATATTGCCTGGGTTAACGGCCTCCCCTGAAAGTGTTCAGTGTACAACTCTTTGCAGACCAATTGCTCAGATGCGTGGCAGCAAGCAGACGTGTCTCTCGGCTTCTCTCCTTGTCTCTGTTGCCTTCCTCTCCAGCCAGTTCTTTAGAAATGCTTTATTTCCCTTGTCCACTGAAAATACAACCTAGATTCCTTCAGTAAATATCTGTTAAGGAGGTCACACGAAAAGATTGCTCCAACTCACTCTTGCTGGTGGACTCCCAAGGGTAAAATAATACAGTTCGTGTCTTCTCAGTCATGAGGAAACCATTGTCACTAAATCTCCCTGGTATGCTTCCTACATCCAGCCAAACAAAGGGAGCGACAGCTGAAGTCTCCAGATCAAAAACAAATATGTCACCTTGCTGAGAGATGAAGGCCTGAAAAAGAAAAAAAAATGAAGTGGAGGGTGAGGGAAGAGTTACATAGTCTGTATACAGCTCCTGTAAACATTTATGTGGGCCTAATAAAGAGTGCATTTCCCACAACTTTGGTTCTACAACTGCTAAAGTACAGTTTCAATCACATAACAATATATAGAAAATGACTAGAGGCTATGGAAAGTTACCAAATTATAATCTCAAATCAAGGAAATATATTGTCTCCAATCATTAAGAATATTTCACAAGAAGCTCAAAGCTTTACATCTTTTACAGTTTTTCTCACAGTGTCATCAGGAGAGCAACATTTTTACATACAGCCTGGGTGGTTTTAATGACTTTCTAAGGCTATATCTAGACCTAACTACAGAACCCAACTATGGAGCTTAGATTCGAGTCTTCCGAAAAGATCCAGCAATCTAGAAAGCCCACTGCCAGAAATTTACAGAAGCTCTGCCATTAGAGCTTCTCTCTTTTATTGCATAGTTCAGTCAAGTCACATTATTAGCATTTTTTTACATGTATGAATTCCACAAAATAGCAGCAAAAAGAGAGAATGCCATTTAAATCATGTAGGCTCCATTCCACTTAATTAGCCAAAGTGCATATGTCCAGAGGATGCACCACTTCCCAGAGGGTGAGGGTGTGCAAGTCTCTCTTAGTGTGAGCACGGAGCTGAGTTCCACCTGGTTTCTTTTTTTTTTAGACAGTCTTGCTCCATCGCCAGGTGCCAGGCTGGAGTGCAATGGCGTGATCTCGGCTCACTGAAACCTCCGCCTCCTGGGTTCAAGCAATTTTCCTGCCTCAGCCTCCCGAGTAGCTGAGACTACAGGCACATGCCACCATGCCCAGCTAATGTTTGTATTTTTAGTAGAGACAGGGTTTCACCATCTTGGCCAGGATGGTCTCGATCTCTTGACCTCGTGATCTGCCTGCCTCAGCCTCCCAAAGTGCTGGGATTACAGGCATGAGCCACCGCACCTGGCCCCACCTGGTTTCTTAAGTTGCACATTTGTCATGCAACATCTCAACCTTACATTATATATTATGTGTGACAAAAAAAATTTCAAAGAGCCATTTTCACTACGTATAATTTAGTCTTACATATTTGTGCAATATGTTATCATTCAGGGTTCTGAGTTATATACAAGGAAACCTATTTTGTATACAAGCAGAAAAGAAAATTAGTAAAGTGTATCAGGTAGCTCTTCAGGGTCAGAGACTCAGGCTTGAATTTAGATGGCAAATTCGCAGATCACACCGCCCAGCTGTTCCAAGGAATGTCCTAAAGCAGCCACAGGAACAAGGTTCACGCAGCTCCTGCCAGCCAGCCCAGGAGGCTGCCAGGGCAGCCCCAGGTACTGCTGTTCCAAGACCAAGGCTGAAAGAGAGGCCAGTGCCTTGCTCACACTGGTTACCTTCTTTGAATTGAAATCTCTTCTCTGTATATCTGACTGCAGAGCCTGGGATTCAAGCTTGCACCCTGGCTTCAGGAAGATGGGGAGAACAAGTTTCTGGCATCTCCCTTGAGATAAGAAGCCAAGTACCTAGTCTATATTAAGCCAGAAATAAATGTTAACTAACATTATTATTAATATCATTTTCTCTCCTTAAGAAGAGCAAGTTTCACTGAAATAAAAATGAGACAGAACAAAGAGCCCTGCTTTTCTCCCACCCCAATTACCCACCTCAAGGTAATGAAGGCCTAACTCAGGAAAGAAAAAAATTTTGTTTTCAAAATCGTAAGTTTAGAGACTACAAATTCATCCTGTACATAGTTTTTGTTTTTCTTTTTTGGAAAGAAATATACGTAAGAGTATGTCATTTCCTTCTGTTCTGTTCTCTATTAGTTGTTACAGATAACTTGGATTTTATTATATGACTATTAATTTAGAAAGAAGGTATCTTTTCAATTGTTAGGCTTCTTTAAAATAAAACACAAGGATAAGGTGTTACATATATTTTTAAATTAAATGTAGAAAACTCTATGAAGTAAAAGTGTAAAACAGATTTAAAATTTTCTAAAAATAGAGAATATAACTTTCTAGAAAGATATTTCCTGAGTGTCCAGAAGATAGGATAGCAAAATTTAAAAACATATATTTCCAATTGCTATGTGTAGGAGAGAAGGAAGGAAAGGTTTTTAACCTACTAGACAAATGCCAAATTCTCCAGCTGCACAATTTTTCTAACAACACATCCTGATCATCCCATTTTTGTATCTTGGCAATTATAAAAAGATTTGGTGATTGAGCTACTTTGAAGCAATAAATCAAAGCGACCAGAATGAATATTAATAGACTCTACTTAAAATTAGACTGTGTCAGCTGGGCTCCAATGCTTCCCAGCTCCAGGACCTCGAGCTCATAACTTAACCTCCTAAACTGGCTTCCTCACTTATGAAATGCAGATGATAACGCTTGGAGCTGTGGTGAAAGTCAGAGACTACACAGTGAAGCCCCAGAACAGACCCCGGAACCTAATGGACATGAGGCAGTGGTGATGACTCCAGCCTCCTCTCCCATTACTGCACCTGCCTACTAAGGAGGGGTGACGGGACAAACGAGTGGTGGTCACCAGCAACTCTGACACATCCTGGATTTGAAATAGAAATCATTTGGTGTTTGCTTTTAGTGGGAAGAGGCCAATCTTCCCCCAGGCCTCAGGTAAACTCAGCACCAAGGTGAGACACATGCAAATCTCAGAAGGCAAGGAGCTGGCCCAAGAGCAGGAGAGCCCTACAAGGCCACAGTCCTTTGCCCTCCACCATGACCTGTGCTTACAGTGATCTGTGCCTTGCAGAGCCCCATGGCCTCCTTCAGTGAGGACAGGAAGTGGTAGTTGGTCGGGCTCAGGAGTTCGTGGTCAGGTGAAAGGTAAAAGGAAACCACACAGCTTTCCCGTGTGCAATTCCCACATCTCCTCAGCAATTCAGACACTGGCTCCTCATAGAGGCAGACAGCCTCTCCTGCTTTCATCACAAAATGTTCAGTCACATGAGAGCACACCGGCTCCAGGGAACTCCAAGCATGGACTCTCACCTGGGGAAAAATAAAACAGAATAAAAATAGGCATTCTTGGTTGCTGTGTTTTTAGGGAACAATAGTAGTAATAATTGCTGAAAGTCAGGATAGCAGAAATGGTTAAGAGACTATGAAATCTGAGTTCTAATGTCAGTCCCACAAAGTGCTAGTTACGTGACTAAGTTAACAACTCAGTCTTCATTTCTTCATATGTAGAATGAAAATAACAGCAGTAATGTCACAGGCTGTTGTGGGAATTTAAAAAATAATCCATGGAATCCACAGTACCTGATGCATTGTAATTTTTCTGTAAATGTGACCTATTTTCAGTGTTATTAGTGTCCTCCAAACTATAGCCACCTAAGACTTTTTACTTAAATTTATTTTTTAAATACAAATTTGTTTTCCATATGCTCATTCTGAATAGTTCTACTGATTTTCACTATAACATGCCATTTTTAACCGTTTCTTTTTATAAAGTTTGGACTATTTCCAGCCTCTAATAATTATAAATAACCTTGCATTTAAGGGGCACTTTACAGCATATATAATTTGCTTTCACCTAGTAATTTTATTTGCTATTCATAGAAAGCCTGTAAGAAGTTAGACTGGTTTCATTTTACAGAGGAAGAAATTGAATCGCCAAGATGTGAAGGGTTTTGCTTATGGTCACATCATAAATGGCAGGGTTTTAGCCAGAATATATGTATTCTAACTCTAAATTAATTTCTCTTTTATTTTCCCAAAAGAATGCAACCAAACAACTAAAGAAATAATCTAAAAGTCCCCTTCTATCTTAGAAAACAATCCAAGTAACTTACAGTGAGTGTCATCGTATAATCCGAGTGAAGATCTGACACACCATAGATATAGAATATGTTTTCATTCTCAAAGCCTACTGGCAACAGTGGAGCAAAGAAATTCTGAGCAAAGTAATGAAGCATTTTCCACTTTCCTCCGTACTCTGAAAATAATCAAGAGTGTCAGGAGATGGCAAGGTCAAGTAGTCAGAGAGGCACTGTCCAATGGCCCAGCTGTGTGTGGCTCATCGGGGTTCTAAGGGAGTGAGCATGTAAGGGAGAGTCGACAGTGAAGGACATCCATGTTTGTGAAGGGCTCTGAGCACTCTGGACATTATGTCATGTCATCCTCACAACCTCTGTGCAGGCATTAACGACCCATGCCGTTACGCGATTTCATCATTGTGCGATCATAGAGTGTACTTACACAAACCAAGATAGTATAACCTACTACACACAGAGGCTATATGGTATAGCCTGTTGCTCCAGGCTACTAATGTGTACAGCATGTTACTGTGCTGAATACTGTAGGTAATTCTACACATAGCAACAGGATAGTGAAAGTACAGCATTATAATCTTATGAGACCACCATCATATATGCACTCTGTTGTTGGCTGAAATGTTATATGGTGCATGACTGTATACGAACTTACAGATTCTAGATAGCCATTGATTGCTTTAAAGTATAACCATTTCAGGTGATAAAGGATAACAAATACCTCTCCACCCACACCCACTATCAGCAGTGGATTTATTGAGCCAATCAACAGTTAAATGGGAGCTATGAGGCCCCCAGAGCAGAAGTAGCCGTAGAAAACTTGTCACAGCTTCTCCCTGATACTTGTTTTCTCTAACAAGTACAAGGAGCCGGTGATCCTCCTCAGGCAGGCAGGGTCCTGCCAGGGTTTAGAAAACAGCCAAGCGCTGGTACTTGGGTTTTCCTACTGTGATATTATTTTATATATATCATTTTTCTTCTAGAGTTTGATATGGTTTGGCTGTGTCCCCACCCAAATCTCATCTTGAATTGTAGCTCCCACAATTCCCATGTGTTGCGGGAGGGACCCGGTGGGAGGTAATTGAATCATGGAGGCGGGTCTTTCCCGTGCTGTTCTCATGACAGTGAATAAGTCTCATGAGAGCTGATGGTTTATAAAGAAGAGTTTCCCTGGACAAGTTTGCTCTTACCCACTGCCATGTAAGAAGTCCCTTTGCTCTTCCTTCATCTTCTGCCATGATTGTGAGGCCTTCCCAGCCATGTGGAATTGTGAATCCACTAACCCTCTTTTTCTTTATAAATTACCAGTCTCAGGTATGTCTTTATCAGCAGCATGAGAACAGACTGAAACAGTTCCTAGCTCATAACTCCCATAGCCCTTGTAACAGACTCTTGTTATAACGTTGAGGTGCTTTAGGACTCAAAAGCAGGCCTCAGTAACAGAATCTATCTCTCCGACTTCCCTCCTTTCACCAGCCCAAGCCAGGACTCTAATCTGATTGTGGATTATAAGACACTTATTCAGCAGGAGTCCTGCCCCATACCCTGAAGGAGGGAAGGCTTCACAGAGAGACCAAGAAGCTGAATGGACAGGCCTTGCTGGGTTTCTCCACTCAGTCTAATGATATTAGATTACATCCGCTTTGTCCAATCACATTTCTACATGGTTATCAATCATGGCTATCCAATGAAGTCTCCCTATAATGTCCAAGAGGACAGAGTCCAAAGAACTTCCAAATAGCTGACCACGTGAAGGCTGACAGAAAGATGAACAAGTACTCATTCACATTCCTGGAGGGTGGCACACCCCCACCTCACAGGGACAAAGTTCCTGTGCTCAGGATCCTTCTAGACTTCACCCCATGTATCTCGTCATATGACTGTTTATTTGAGCCTTTTAAAATATCCTTTCATAATACACTGGTCAAAATGTTTCCTTGAGTTCTGTGAGCCACTCTAGCAAATTAAACCCAAAGAGGGGGTGGTCATGGGAACCCCAACTTGAAGCTGGTCAGTCAGAAGTTCTAGAGGCCCAGAACTGTGACTGGTGTCTAAAGGGGGAAGGCAGCTTTGTGGAACTGAGTTCTCAACCTATGGAATCTGGTGCTATCTGCAGGTAGTGTCAGACTTAAGCTGGAGGACACTCACATGGTGTCCACTGCAAAACTGATTGCTTGCTTAGTGTGTAGGGAAAATTTCCCATACATTTGGTCACAGAAGTCTTCTGTGTTGATTGTTGTTGTGGAGTGAGGGAATCAAAAAAGCACTTTGAAGCTGGGTACGGTGGCTCACACCTGTAATTCCAACTCCTGAGAAACCAAGGAGGGCAGACTGCTTGAGACCAAGAGTTCAAGACCAGCCTGGGCAACACGGCAAAACCCAGTCTCTAGAAAATAATACAAAAATGAGCCAGGCCTAGTGGTGTGCAGCTGTAGTACCAGATTGTCAGAAGGCTGAGGTGGGAAAAAGGCTTAAGCCTGTGGGGTGGAGGCCACAGTGCGCCATGATTGCACCACTGCACTCCAGCCTGGGAAACAGACTGAGACTATCTCAACAAAACAAGACAAAACGAAAAAGCACTTCGAGTTTGAGTGGTTTTTTTCCCCCACAGACCTACTCTTCCTGAGGAATTCAGGAATAATCTACATCATTTAAAGGAATATTTACAAAAGTTGGGCTCTCCCATTTGTTGAATCAAATGCAGTTTCAAAAGTCCACAAGCTCATCCACAGACAGAAAGCAGAGTCAGTATCCAAGAGTTTCTGAACAACATCTCTTTGTCTACCTTTCCAGCACCCCCAGAAGGATTTCCCCCAAGTCTACCCTTGATTCTCAAATGCTCTCTTATCTGGTTGTTGCTGATAAAGAGTTTCGTCAAAGAAACTGGAATAGAAATCCAGTCCTCTGTAAGAGTCATCCATCTGGCACTAATGAAAACATGTTTGGAATGAATTTCTTTTGATCTGCATTTAAGCCAGTTTAAGAGCCTCACCCAACCTTTCTACTTTGTAGCCTTGCCTCATTTTTGACCCAAAACTATTCTTTGCATTATTAACTGAACTTTGTTTCAAGTCACCTCTAGTGAAGGCCAAAGACTCAATATTATTCCTTTTTTTTTGTAATGTACCAGAATAGATGAAATAATCCAAACTGTAGGTCCCATGCCAATCATCTTACCTGTTGCTAGTTGAACTGTTTCAATTGGTCACCTTTCCCATTTGGGATTCTGCCCCTACTACCTTTTCCCAAAGAGCTAAATAGGGCATAATGAAGATGTCTCTTAAGGACATCTTCATTATGCCCTATTTGTCCTTAAAGGACATCTTTATTTGTCCATAAAGGGGAATCAGACAAAGGGAAACTTTAACATATAACCGGGCCAAACGTCTACCTGATTGAATTATCCGACACAGAAGGCATACTTAAGTTCATGCTGCTTTAGCCCCGGAAAGTCCTCTTAAATAAATTCAAAATTCTATCCAATAATTACAAGACACATGCCTTAGACTTATGTATATGAATCTATCCCATTCTTAGCCTGCGGTTGCAACTTTGCACAGCACAGAACTCATAATTAGGTTACCCTTGAGGTTCATGGAAAGACTGCTAAGGTGAGTTGGGTGGCTGAAGTTCGCAGGCGGGCTTTTAAAAAAATGACTGCTTTTGATCGTAGTTCTGCCTGGGCTGATCTAACCCCTGTGGCTCTATGCTTTCTCAGTCCCTCTCCCTACAGTGTTGCTTCCTCTCAATCGCACAAAGAACACTGAAACACTTACCAAGAGAAGCCCAGGAAGGAGCTTGCCAGATGTCATTCAACTGCCAATAAAGTGCCCCCATGGTGTGCCCTTGCTGATCCACTATCTCACTGCGACTGCGGAGGTAGAATTCAGTCTCTGTTTTGACACACTGGGCCTGCATCACCTGATTCAGGAAAACATTCATACACAGGTGTTATTGTTTGATGTAGACTGGCTAGCTCTGAGACAATTACATGGTTTAGTTTTGTTTTGGGTTTTTTTTTAAAGCAATTTGGATAAATTAGAAAATTTCATTAGTATTAGGAATACAATATACTAGATCTGTCTGTAACTAGCACAGAGAGAAGCTGTTGTCTGTAACAGCAGGTTTGTCTGGGAGGCTTGGTGTTTAATTACTGTAACAATGGGTGACAAAGGAAATAGGATGGTGTAAAAGGTTCTTTGCTAATGATAATGTAGGCCATAAAGAAAAACAAAAGACTATTATTCCAGAGCAAATGCTGTATGTAGTCCAAAACTAGGTTATTTTCGTTGATAAATTTTGCTAATATTTTCACAGCTATTTTTTTTTTTTTTTTGAGATAGAGTCTCGCTCTGTTGCTCAGGCTGGCATGCAATGGCGCAATCTCCACTTACTGCAACCTTTGCCTGCCAGGTTCAAGTCATTCTCCTGCCTCAGCTTCCCAAGTAGCTGGGATTATAGGCATGCACCATTACGCCCGGCTACTTTTTGTATTTTTAGTAGAGATGGGGTTTCACCACATTGCTCAGGTTGAGCTTGAACTCCTGACCTCGTGATCTGCCCGCCTCAGCCTCCCAAAGTGCTGGGATTACAGGCGCGAGCCATCGTGCCTGGCCTCACAGCTATTTTTTTAAGAAAAACTTTTACTAGAAATAATTCTATATGAAAAATAACATTGTTATTACAAGTCCGATATCCAATCCCTAACCCTTTTTTTCTAGTCAAACAGTTGTTTGATGTCACGGTTTTTGATAATGTAAGATTCTCATGAATGTAATTCCTTCGTTGTAGCAGAACAGATGGTAAATTGCAGCAATGAGACAAATGAATTTAGTTCTTGTTTAAGATAAACTAAAGAACTTCACACAGGACCCTTAATTACCATCATCATCACTGAAAAACCAGTCTCTTTTATTGCTGCTGTTACAGACACATGAATCACATGCTCTTAGCCTGAGGAGGCGCTCACGAATGGGCCACTGAGTAACACTGAGGAGAACCCAGAGAGATGGTCAGAGCAGCAAGGCTTTCAGTCAGAGAACAAGATGGCCTTAGAGTAGGGCTTGGGTTTTCACAGAGGAAGAAAAAACAGTGCACGTGGCCACCAAAAGGCTAAGCCAAGATGCTTTCCCATAAAAGCAAAAAAGCTCGGAAGGCTGACTAGTAAGGAAGTCATAGATGAGAGTATCACTTACATGAGTCACAGCCATCAAATTCCATAAGTGAAGCAAGAAGAAATTTTGGTCATTCAACAAATATTTAATAAGTATCTGCAGAACATGTTACATATGGGCACCCTACCCAGCAAAAAATGATACAGCCCACCCTATGGAGCTTATCAGGTTGTGTAGAAGACAGGCCTTCATCAAAGAATCACACAAAGACATGTAAATATTAAACAGTAACAATGCTGAGTAGGAGAGGTGTGCAATGTTGTGAGCCCAATGGTGGGGTAATTGGGCAGAGCTGTAGAGTGAGGATTGGCCTAAAAAAGAGGAATGGGAAAAAGAAAGGGCAGAACCTTACAGAGAGGACAACATGCCATGCGAGGAGGATGTCAGGTTGGCTGTGAATTGAAGGAAGGCCAAGAGGGCCTGAGCACAGGAAGCCGGAAGCAATGGAAGAGAAGCTGGTGAGAATCGCAGGGCCAGAGCTTGGAAGGCCGCATGTTGAAGGTGTTGGTGTGCATCCTGAAGGCAAATGGAAGTCACGAAAGGCTTTTAAACTAAAGGGTGATGTGACCAGATTTGCACTTCCAAAAGATGACTGAGACTACTGAAGGGGGGATTGCAGGAGGGCTAGAGTGAATTCAGGTAGACCATTTAGGCAACAGATGGTATTAGCTATGAGCAGACAAAGAAATGCCTTCTCGTTCAGAAACCACACCACTAGGAACACAGCAACAGTAGCAGGAAAAGTGTTCTAAAATAAGAATCTCACAAAGCGATAAGCATTGGTGCCACCTCAAAATGACCATGGCCCCTATAAACATTTGAATTTTCAGTCTCTAAAATGTATCAATTTTCAGCATTATGTGCAAGATATGTTTATTTCTATATATCCATTCAAACATTAATCTCCTCACTATAATTTATTTTTTCCTGGTTTAATAGATAAAACTTTTTAGTCCCTTAGAATTTTCAAAATTTGAAAAAAGTTTTAAATGCAAGTGGGATTCCTAACCCTCGCTAGCAATGAAAAGAGAAGAGCACTAAAGTGGCTCTATCTAGTAGCCTCTCTTACAGGAAATTAGCATGAAAGAGCATAACCAAGACTTTTGTGTGCTCCAGGCTCTGGCACAGTGTGGTACGCTCCACATACAGATGGTAGCATGCTAATAACATAGACCTGAATCTATCCAAACCAGTGGGGACCAGTCAAAGCTAGTGAATGACACTTTTGTTCATAAAAATGCAGAAAGCTATTGCCCACTAAACTTCTTAAGGGATGTTGTACAATCCTAGTTCCCTGGAAAATCTCTAGAACTTCCCCTTCCCCTTTAAAAACTGTACCTAAATTTACACATCCATGCATCCTTTCCTAAAACGGGCAATCTTTACACATGAGGGATAAATGCTTAGTCATTTTCTAGGTTACTCAGTCCACTGTTAGCAGACAAATCTATTTTAGTTTTAAAAATATGCCTATTTGGCTGACGCAGTGGCCCATGCCTGCAATCCCAGCACTTTGGGAGGCTGAGGCGGCAGATCACGAGGTGAGGAGATCGAGACCATCATGGTAACACGATGGAATTTTATCTCTACCAAAAAGGCAAAAAAATAGCTGGGCATGGTGGCATGCGCCTGTAATCCCAGCTACTTGTGAGGCTGTTGAGGCAGGAGAATCGCTTGAACCCGGGTGGCAGAGGTTGCAGTGAGCCAAGATCGCGCCATTGCACTCCAGCCTGGTGACAGAGCAAGACTCTGTCTGAAAAAAAAAAAAAAAAAGCCTATTCTTAGCAGCTTGATTACACTTATGAAATTGGTCTCCTAGGAGAGGCAAATGGTATGGTGAAAAGAAACTGGATCAAGATACCAAGACCTAAGTTCCAGTTCCAGCATTGCCACTAGTGGTTGTTAGCTGTCTTCCAAAACCCATATCCCTTTCCTCCAGAGTGAGAGTTGTAACTGGACTACATTTTCCAGAAACACACCCTCAACCCATGGGACTTGGAGTACCCATATGAATTAGTTCTCTCAATATCTATATACTTTTATCCTGACACTAAGAATCTTCCAATAAAGCTGTTTTTAAAACCAAGATATAATTCACATACCATAAAATTCATCATTTTAGAGGTTATAATTCATTGGTTTTACCACAGTCATAAGGTTGTGCAACTCTTTCCACTATCTAATTCCAGAATATTTTCATGATCCCCAAAAGAAACACCATACTGGGAAGCAACCACTCCCCATTCTCCCCTTTCCCCAGCTTCTGGAAACCACTTAATGGACTTCCTCTGTTCTGAGATTTGCCTATTCTGGACTTTTCACGTAAATGGAATGATAAAATATGTGGCTTTTGTGACTGGCTTCCTTTTTTTTGTTTCTGTTGCATTTTAGGTTTTGGGGTACATGGGAGGAACATGGAAGATTGTTGCATAGGTACACACATGGCAGTGTGATTTGGTGCCTTCCTCCCCATCACCTATATCTGGCATTTCTCCCCATGCTATCTCTCCACAACCCCCACCCGCCTCAGGTATGTTTTTATAGCAGTGTGAGAATGGACTAATGGACTACCTTGTAACAGAAAATTCACAATGGAACAAGACCTTATGTGTTCAGGAAATGTGGGAAGCAGAAGCTCCTATCTTGCTTGGCAAAGTCCTTTTGTAAAAAGACCTTTTGTAGCAGATATAAGAAAGCATACAGTGAAGGCCTAACCTCATTAGGCATCAGAAAGTTTCCACTGGAGAGAAGCCTTATAGTTCATGGAGTGTGCTCACTGTTTAACACAGCATGATCATAAGAGAAAATCTCTGGGAATAAACGTTGACGGGGAGCTCTAAGCAAGAATTTGAACCTCAGACATCTGTGCATTCGTGCTGTAGAGATTACCTACAAATGTATAAGTGACCAGAAACAAATGGGGTCCTCATCTCTTTCCCCTTCATCATTTCAGTGTGGATATATCCAGCTGCTGCCCAAAAGATCCGAGCTGGGGCCTGCTGTGGATTTCCAGAAGTTCCCGTCCTTAATAAACAGTGTTGAGCTCATACGGTAGCTGAGATGGATTTGTCCAACCAGCTTCCCAATCCACCAGCCTTAGATGTGCCCACCTCATGATGTTCTCATTTGTGCAGAGATAAATGCCATAATGTTTAACCGTTCGATCTGTTCTGTTCATAGTGTGGGACTGGTCGAGAAAAGAAGGGCTTTGCTAGCAGGAACCACCAACTTGATGTGCCTCAGAGTGGACAGCAGGATGGTAGAGAGCAGCTCTTAGTCTAGTTTGACCTGTTTTGCAAAGCTGCCCAACATCTCTTAGGAAAAACTGTAGGGCGTTGTGACCTGGATATCAGGATCTCTATGAGCCCTAAGCTCACCCTGATGAGGGAGTAGTTGTGACAACCTCCAGCGCTTCTAGAAGTAGCATGAGTTAAGTCCCTTTTTCCCAGAGGATGTGTCATATTCACTCAATTCTGCTGAGGGGTGGCTGTCTCCTATGACCTCTAGGCAGAGGACACCGTCCCTGGAGTCTGAAATCTGGTAGGCATGTAAGGCCTACAGGGGCTAAGTAGGAAACTGATACAGAAACAGTACATACAGAAACATTGGATAGTAGGGAGTGGTGGAGACTGAGAAACTAGAAGTTATGTGTGTATTCTAAAAGGGGATACACAAATTTAATGTAACTATGACTCTGCGATGACTCCGCAGAAATTCTCTGGACCTGCTGAGCTCCTTGTCTTCTGTGGCTGAGGCAGTGTGAGAGCAAACAATCTGAAGGTTTGTGAATTCCTGTACTTCCTTGGGCTGTTGATATTTTGGTCATCACTGCACAGGCAGGAACCCCAGGACTGACAAAAGAGAGCTTGTAGTCCATGGTGCATCTTTTGTGACCCAGCCAGCGTTTGGGGAGTGATGGCCTTCATTGCTTTCTAGTTTTTGCTGCCACTGAAGCAGGGCTGACTCCAGATACGGGAAGAGGAAGAGGGTTAAATAAA